>BPLR01009162.1:0-116139 GCA_021605095.1 Caerostris extrusa
GTCTATCAGTGCGACGGAGCAACACATGGTAGCAGTTCATATTCCCTCTGTAGCTGTTTCGACCTGTGAAGGGTCGCACAGACATTCGCTAATTTCCTCATTATACGCGATACCGAATATCTCTGCTTTGAGATTTGAGTGACAGGTTGTTCTGTTTCAGTGCCGGAACACTAATTTGCATGTAACATAATTGCACTCACAATAAAAGCCCTCGTCTGCTGCAAATTTGAGTGATGTGGGTTGTTATCATATATTTGTCAAATAACATTCGTTTTTCTCTTTTTCCAGGAATGAAATGGCAAGAAGCTCTCTTCTCGTGAGAAATAAATGCTGCAACCATATATACAGTGCATGAACATAAAGTCAAAGGACGGCAAACTAGAAGTGAATTTGGAAACACGATCATTTGCGCGTTAAAACTTCTATTCCATTAAGCTACTCATAAATTGTATAATAGACACACACACACATATATATATATATATAGGGTTTCAAGAACAACATGCCTCAGTAAAACAACATTCTTAATTTTTATGAAATGTAAAAATATTCTTCTACACTTTTTGATTAGAGATTTCAGGCGGCGTCGAAGTTTTTGAAAAGTAAAATTACTAAAGTACATTACAGAAATTAATTATAAATGTTTCAAATATTTAACTACAAAAATTGCTCGTATTAGATAATATATAAATGATTTTAATATGTTGCTTAATGTTATTTATGTGTAATGCTAGTTGTATTTACCATCTCTATAAAAAATTATTCCAAATATTGTTTATAGAGAGATTATATATCAATTTTGGTTTCTTACTTTAGAAATGCATTGCCTTAAACTATTAAAATGTTATAAATAAAATATTAGTGTAGTGATTGTTGTTGCAAGAAATGTTTTTGTTTAAAGTATGTGGTTATGACAGTTATTTTTAATAGTTTGGTTATTATATATATATATATTATATATATAAATTGTAAAGGTATAACAAAAATATAGAAATTAGAATTCAAAATAATTATTTGTATCCATAAGAAAATTATTAAATGTGAAAATTTTTACTTTTGGTTGCGAAAAAATTTTCGCTTCGTAAAATATACCGATATGAATAAAAGATAAAAATAATATTTGTGAAGATGATATTTTATGTAGTGTAAAGCCTCAACAATTTTAAATAATGTGAAGGCACATTATTTGTATTCGAGATTAACCCAGACTGAAAATATAGAATAAGTTCTTAAGAAATATATCAATTTTAAAAGAAAATTTCATTTTAAGCTGCTTAAAAATTAATGTTTGTTTTTCTATCCTTGAAAATACAAATTTTCAATTCCATTTATGAGCTATATTTCATTAATAATAATATACGTAAACGTATTATTACTTATTATATACATTGTATATATATGAAGCCATGCACGTCATATATTATAATGAAGAAATTACCATAAAGTGATAAAAGGTACAACCACAATATTCATATTCCACCAATATCTAGCCAGTTTAGTTTTAAAATCTTTTAATTTATTCGCTTATTTGAAATAGTACGGGAAAACTTTATACAAAATTTTATACAAACATTTATAATATATATATATATATATATATATATATATATATTATAAATGTATATATAATTTATATATATGTGTGAGTGTGTGTGTGAAAATGAATAATTAACATTTTATGACTAATGAACGAGAGTAGAATCATATTCTCTTACAAAAATAAATATTTCTAAATTGGGGTTTAAACGATTATAATATTTGATAAAATAATATTTGTTAAACGATTATAATATTTGGTATCATAGCTTTCTATATATGTAATATTGCTACAGATAAATAAAAAATTAATAATAAACAAATCAATAAAACACTGGAAATAAAAGTGCACATTTATAGATAAAAATAATTGTCTCCATTCTTAGGTGAATCCGGGATTGGATTCTATCTTTGACCCAGACAGAACCACCTTCGCTCCGGAATGCCTCCCTTTCTTAGAAGAGCAGAAGCCTCGTTTCACAGGGAACGCGTAGAGGAGTGCCCCTCTCCGCCAATCGATGAGCCTCTCGCCCACGAATTCCTGTGACGTCACCTAATCGATCCGAACACCCCGATACCCCTCTAAGTGGACGGATCCATCCTCTCCCCACAAAACTTTAACTATTCCTCTCACCCCTTTATCGCTCGGAGGAGAAGAAAGAAGAACATGAGACCCACCCTTCCCCACCCAATAAAAATCGTCTGACACTTTGTGGAGCTGCCATCCTCTCTGCGATTCGGTCAAGGTTTTGCCACTATCGTTTGCTGCTGTTCCATCCCGTTCCAGATCTGTTCGACCGACCCCCTTTTTCCCCATTCCTTGGTTGAAGAAAGGAAGTGCTTTCGGGATGGCAGCGGAAAATAGAACTTTAATGGTTTGTGAGGTATTCTATTAATATCCCCTGGCGTTCGTGACTTTCTGGGCGATCTTCTTCTTCCAGGGTAGAAGATAGCCATGGATGATATTACACACGCAAAAGACTTTTTAATAAAAAAAAAGAAAAGAAAAAAAAGAAGTTATTCATATTTTCATTCTATACCTATGCGATATCTGTTGTTAACTAGTCTTGGAGGGAGGGAGGTTGGTTCTTTTACCCCCTCTCTCAGTGGAATACAGTGATTTATTACATTGGTTTAAGTGATTAAGTGGTTCTGATATAAGTAAAAAAGAAGGTATTTCTCATGGAAGCCATGTTTAAATAGAAGAATCGTTATTTTCACTTAGAAGGAATATCGAAATTCATGCATCAAATTTATATAAATAAAGATGGGTCTACATTAGCAATAAGGTTAAAAAAAGGTTACCTAATTAAAATGCAACCACAGAATACCTTAAAATGCAATAACAGAAATACAGGAATATTAACATTTAGACATCAAATTTAGGTAAGTAAAGGTGAAGCCTAATTAAAAGAAGACATTAAATGCCTTGAAATTCGACCATAAAAGAAATATATGGCAATTTGGACACCAGTAAAGATGGATTCTACATAAGTAATAGGGTTGAAAAGGTTACCTAGTTGAAGACAGTTAAATGCAACCACAGAATGCCTTAAAATACAACCATAAAAGGAATATGAATTTTTGGTGATAAAATTTATATAAATAAAGATGGAGCCTAATTAAAAAGATGACATTAAATGCATTGAAATTCAACCATAAAAGAAATATGGCAATTTGGACACCAAATTTAGGCAAGGAAAAGGGATTCTACATTAGTAATAAGATATTAATAATCATTTCCGTATGCTGGAATTAAGATTTCTTATTTAGATACATTTACATTAGATACATAATCCATTGCATTATATATTTCTTATAAAGATTTCTTCAAATCCTTCTAGTATTGTTTTTAAGAAATGTATTTCCTTATTATAACAATATTTCACTATATGGTATCATAATGATGGTAATAATATTATTATTTTCCTATAGTAATGTTATTTTACATATTATTCGGTAGTTAGAAACATCACACATGCAGAAAAGGATGTTTATTATTAATCACTAGTTATCGTTTATGGATATGAATTTAATATGTAAAACACTTCGAAAACTAATGGCAAAAATTACTCATCAAACTTCCGTAACGTTATGGCCATAATTATTCTCTCGCAAATTTTTGACCTCCTTTTTAGGTGCCCTGGTCTAGAAAACTAGGTTAGTAGATAAGTTGGCACCCAGTTCTCTCTGAATCTCACCCATCACCAACAATGGATTATTTCAGATTTAATGCAGATAGTTATCTTGCATATTGATTATCGTTAATAAACCAAGCTCAAACAATGGCAATCTATATACACATAATTAGTATCTCAAAAACTATTGAAGAAATTAATTATAAAAATCAATCAATCGATCATAATTATAAAACTATATTAAAAGCAACAGAATATAAAGCTATTGACGAAATATACATTGAAAAATGATAAATAAAATTGGCGAGTCAAAATAAGAATTTGATAAAAATTTTGTATTTTGATAAAAAATTTCCTCATTTATATAAAATCTAGGATTCAAGATCAAGGATTACTTAACTATATATATATACATATATATACTTCTATATCTGAAATTAAATATTCTTTTTCCTTAATGTAGCTGGCAATACAGAGACAATTATCTTTATGCCACAAGCAAGGACTGCTCTGCTCTTACTTATTTAGCTCTACCTAGGAGGCATGTGTAGCTTGAGGATTTGCTACGGACGCGAGTAACACTACCCTCACAACGCTCTACGACCTTTGTTAGACATATACCTACGGTTTAAAAGTGAATTCGAACCACTACAAACATCCTTGGCACCGCTGGAACTCTAACCCGAAACCTGTGGCACCTAGCGCCTGAGAGAAATTAAACATGAAATATATCTTCAAAACATGTTTACTCATTTTGTTAATAGTAGCAGGTCTTCATAAATATTTGTTATTATTTGCTAATTGTTAAAAATTTCACTAATTTTTAATTATTTGCTAATTATTAAAATAATTCTTACCCAAGGCATGTATTTAAAACATATAAAAATCAAAAAACCATTTATTATTATTGTAAAATTTAAAAAAAAAAATCTAAAATCAACTCATTTTGTTTGATAGATGTTTCACAATAAGAGATTAACATAAAATTTTAATAACATGAAAGGCTAATTAAGGTAAAAATCTTTTGTTCATTCATTTTTTATTTTATGAATTTTTTATTTTTTTCTTTTGTTTATTTCTTTGACTGTGACCAAGCTAGTTTGCTATAAATAACAACATATTGTTATTCGAAGCAAAAATAATAACATATTAAAATTATTATTAGTTATTTATTATGCAACTAAATGAATTTTAAAAAAAATATTTTTAGAAGAAATATGATTCGTCATCCCTTTGTATAAATTTTTTGTAGGATTGTAATTAAAGAAAAATCTTCATTAACCTAAGTTAAAAACTACAAATAAAATACCTATTAACAAATATTAAGTATCTGAATTTTTAATGTTTAACTGAATCACAACTAATCTTACGTTTTTAGTAACAATTATAGGATTTACAAGAAAAATTACCAATTTTATAATAATATAATCAAATATTAATAAAAAACGTTATGCTCTAATTATGTATTACCAGCATTGTAATTCAGTACTGTATTTTTAAAACATAATCAATAAAAATTTTAAATGTAAAAATATTAATTAAATGAGAGGTTCTGGGATAATTGTTTAAGTTAATGATCATCCATTAGTGGCACAGCAGCCCACGGTGGACCAAGGCCGTTTGCCTACTGACAGATTTCGAGACAGGAGATGTTTTTCTTTTTACAGGGTAGGGTTGCGAGTCCTACGCCAAACGCTCTACAGTCATATTAGGCTGAGACCTACGGTTTAAAGTGGGTTTCGAACCCTTACAAACATCCATGGCACTGCCGGGACTCGAACCCTGTGATACGGATAGCTATCACTCGGCCATCAGGCCTTCTTAGTAAGTTAATATTAATATTACAAGTTGTTTAGGAACATATGTTACAAAAAAAAAAAAAAAAATAATAAATCAATTATCAAGAATTGGTAAGAAGTTGAAAAAGTGGTAATTAATGTTTAAAGTTGAAGAGTTTTGCACCCACTTCTGATATACTGTATATTCACTCTTTTGAAAAACTAGTCTAAGAAAATCAAAATTTCTATCCAAAAAGTTCTATTTTAATTTCTATCAAAAAAAGAATTTTCTGATTGAATTTATCGAATTTATCTCTCAATATAATACTGAATGCCAGGTTGTAATTCCTTTCTATGACCCCGAAGGCATATCTCCTCTTTCCTTTTTGCCCAGTTAAGTGTCACGTAAGCCACTGAGTAGAGCTGAATCTGTTACGGCCATCACAATGTTTCAAACATTACCTGACATTAGAAAGAAAGCCACACTACTTACTATAAAGCAAAGTCGTTCCCTTAAATTTAAGTAAAATAATAATAAAATTATCATTTAATAACAAACAAGTGATATAAACAAAAATGTTCTTAAAGTCAATTCCTACTTTTTTTTTCACTCTATTGCAGAAAAGTCCTTTACAAATAAAGCTGAAATTTTCCTCTTACATCTGGCGCCATCTATTATTAGATACATGCAACTTAAATATAAAATAAAACTAAAATTAATGAATTAAATTTAATGAATGAATTAATATTTTAAAAAACTGCATTAACATCAAGTGTCCTCCACTACAAGTTTTTAAGAAATGTATTTGAACAAGATCTATATTAATTATTTATCATTATATAAAGAATTTAAAAATTAATATACAATTATATTACAAAACTACTTCTTGATTTGTAAATTTTTCAAATAAAACCATTTTTGCTTCGCTTTCTGCTTTTTAAGGATTTCGGCTGGTGTTACCAAATCGTAAATAATTTCACGTGTGTCATGGCTAGTGATGTCATGTAGCGGCATTGGCATATCCATCATTTTTAGTCACGGAGCCATCATCCATCATTCTTTTCGCCTGAAGCACCGGACAGTCCGGGCTGTGATTGATGGACGCCCCCCCCTTTTGAGACCCCGTTTCACCGCTGAAAACAGATAAAGGCTTCTTTTTCAAAACTATTCTCTCATTTTTGTTCTGTGTCAGAGAAATTGTTTTTCGCAGCTTATCGGTTTATTTGTCCATTTATATGGGTCCACATATTTTGGTTTAATTTTTAAAAACAGGTTTACTTTTGTGAAAAATTGACACTGATTTGTTATTATTATTATTTATTTTTATGTTATTGATTCTGGTATAAAGCATTTTTATGTATTATTTTTTCAGATGTCAATAAAAAAGTTTAAAATAATAATGATACTGCAACTTGTAATTTTTAGGAAGAACACCTTAAATCATTAACATGAGGTCTTTTATATGCGTAATTATCACCAATTTTCCTTATTTTTTACACCCTAAAATTAAAATTGGTGATAGTTATGCATATAAAAGACTCACTCCCTTTAGATTCAACTGTGCCTTTTAAGAAGTTAAATATTTATAAATGAATCATTTTCTGCTGGATATCCAATCTAAAATATTTTAATAACTATTCCACGATTCAATTTACAGACTACAATGCTAAACCTTATGTATTTTATTTCTTTTAAAAATTAGATTAATTTTCAAAAACTTGAACTTTTAATGTATAACTTTAGCATATAAATAAGGATAGCACATATAAAAAATTTGCAAATTTGCTAAAGTGTGCGTATATGCTTAAAATGCTTAATGTAAAGTATTTTTGTGGTTAATATATAAAGCGTTTTTAAGTATAACACACATAATATATATATATATATATATGTTTGTCTTCAATATGTTATAATTTTTAAATTGTTAGATTCGTTGACAAATATAATGCTTTATACATATAGAAATTGATAAACATATAAAAATCTTGCTAGTCGATATTTGACAGTTTTTTGATATTTTTGACAATCACTGAATCACTGCTGTCAAGAATTTATTTTTCAACATTTTGCCTCAAAATTTTAATGTCAGTAGAGATTTGATTAATTTGCTCTATAACTTTTAATGTAATCTTAATAATATAGATCTATATTGAGTTGCATATCGAGAAAATGTCTTATAATACATGTAGCTGAATTTTTATTCTCGGTACCTTATAAATTTTTATTTTATTTTATTGGTTAATATTTTACATTATTCTTTAAAAGGTGAAGTATTTTTCAAGAAAATATTCAAAATATGTTCACTACTTAAATTATTTCAAATTTTTGAAAGAGTCTACTTAATATAAAAAATTAAGGCCTGATCTGGTTTTTATGCCCAAATACCCTTCTGTATACATTTCAAAAGAAAAAAATATTTAATGATTTACGTAAAAATTTCTTAAACTATTTATTTTTGCAGATCAAAAATTTTGTATTATTCTTACCTTTTCTTGTAAATATAAATATAATGTATATGTATATAATTTGTATACCTCCTATTAAATACTTCTATTTCATAGTATTTAAAAACAATTACAGTAAAAGAGGTATTTGTTAATTAAAAAATTCTATCAATAGAAAATATAAATTAATTTTTGTGCTTATTTTTAATTCGAATATTCATATATCGAAAAACATGTAAATTTAAAATATTATTCTTTATTAGAAAAGCATGGAAAAATTGTAGATAAAATATATTTTTAAAAAGGAGTTATTTGTTTTGATGATAAATATTTTCTAATATCCATTTTGTAAAAATACATATTAGAAAAATATTTTTAAATATCCTCAAAATTATTTTTTTCTTTAAAATATCTGCTATATTTATTTAAATTAAAAAATAGGGATAATTATTGTTGGAAACATATAAAAATAGTTATAAAACTAAATAAAAAATCAAGAAGAATTCAACAGAAGCCAACTTTTACTTTCTATTTTACCACCAGATGGCATCACAGTCTGGAATAACCTATGAATGAAAAGCAGCCTCTATTTTTTACTGCTAATTAAGTATTACTTTGGGGATTTTTAGTCCTTGTTGCTTCGCATCCCCAAATACCCCTTGGATTCAGTAGTATTACTTTCAATCATGATTATATTTATACTAATAAAACAATCAATGATCATCTGTAATTTTTTTCCATTTCCATAAATCAATTTCTATCCACGAAATGTAGAAACGAAATATTCATTTATACATATGTCCAAATAGAGCATCGAATAGTTTAATTTATGCATAGAATATAAAAAAAAATGAATATAATAGAAATAGTTAACACACATACAGCTAAACAATTTAAGGTATATATTTTCAGATATATTCAAATATGCATTTATATTTCAATACGTAATTATATTTAATTAATTAATTAAATATAGCTCAATTATATAAATAAAAAAGTTCCATTCATATAAATAAAAATAAAATGTGAGAAAATAATATATACATCTATATTTTTTTCACAAAATATCTTTTACGTTTAAATAATTTTTAGTAAAATTAAGGAGATCATAATGAAAATTTGAAGTTAAACATCTGGAAATTAATAATAAATAATTTAAAAAAAAAATTTCTAAAACAACTAAAAACAAATTTTTCCCATTATATTATTTTTTTATATTTATTTTATTTTTATTTTATTATTATTTATTTTTAGCTTTTAATATATTTAAAAGTCATGTAAAAATAAATGAATAAATAAATAAAATAAAATATACAATAATTACAAGAAAATAAATACAAACTCCCTCCAAAGTTTTCGTCTATGTGTGATTCTCGTTAAAAATCAAAGTAGATTATTCCACATACTACAAAATAACACCGATATTTTTTTATTTTACGCTGAAATAAATCTCACAAAAGGTTTTGCATACGCTTTAGACTATTATTCATTATGTCTGGGTCACACCAACTTTTTGATATTCATTTAGAAATTATTTTTTTGCTGGAACGTACTAAATTCAATAAAATTGCTTCCTAGAATATTCACTTGTTTCTTATATAAGAATGCATGTGAATATATTAAAAGGATATATATAATGGATATTTAAAATCATAATTCGTCAAATATGCTACTAAAATCTTTAATGCATGAAAAAGTAGGAAAAACAAAATTAATTCGAAGTATGTTAAAACTATCTAAAGTTATTCTTCTAACTTATAGAAATTTAATCAAGTTTTAAAAATTGTTTAACCAGGAGTTTACAGATATATATATTTTTTTTTTATCAAATTTAAATTGTTATTATTCACAAAATTTTGCGCAAAGCATTCATGCTCTCAAAAAAGCATTATTACATTTTTAAAACGAATTTATTCAAAATAATTGAAAGATAATGACAAATTTAAATAAAATGAAAAAAAAAAAATGTTCTTGTTAAATTGCATAAAAAGCAATAAATTTTTTTTAATTAATTTTTATTAAAAAATTGCACGAAGGCCATGTTCATTCGAAAATGCTTGTAAAGCCTTGAACATAGTTCATAAAGAAATATTTTCCAAAATTAAAATCGAATTGAAGAGAAAATAATACTGATAACTATTCAAAAAGATAAAGAATTTGTATAATTTTTTATTAATTCTATTACCAATTATTTTAATAAATATCAATAATTTAAATTATAGAAAATTAAGATTTATACCTTAGCAGTTATGATCTGGTTTTTGGCTGCTTTAAGGAAACTATACATTCTTACTTGGATAAATATAATTGGGAAGCAATTCATCCCAGAAATTCTGAAAATTTTCGAATATATATACATATATTTGAAGAGGATTGCAATCATAAATATTTTTTAAAAAAAAATAAATCCTTTTTTTTTTTACAATTTTACCTTCAAGAATATTAAAAAATAACTTTGCTTAGCTTCAGAATGTTTAATTTTTAATTTACAGTTAAAAAGATAATTTGATGTTAAAAATTACAGTGCTAAGAATATTTAAAAATCAGTTTAAGTTAAAATAAGAAAAATAATTATATATTTATATTTACATACGTCATACATTTTATGAAAAAGTATATTGGGAAAAATTTGTATTTTATAAATAAGTATTAGACTTTAGATTTACTTTAATTATGATACTCGATATCAATTTTCATGGTTTGCTTCCGTTGTCTTATAAACTTACAATATTTTTAAAATAGTAGCAGTAAATTTTAATTTATGTTTTTCAAATAAAACAGATTTTTAATTCATTATAATTTTTTAAGATTAATAGAGGTATGTTGTTTTTCACATATCAGAAATGTCTAAATTTGATGGTTTGAATTTCTACCGACAGATGGCAGCACAATTGGAGAATTTGAATTATGGGTTTGGAGGATTCAAGTAATAGTGAACTTTTTAAAAGGTTAAAAAAATTTTTTTTGTTTGAAAATTAATTGAATTTTGTCATAAAAGAAGATACATTACAAATTAAACATATGAAATAACGACATAAGTTTAGGAAAATTATTATCTATAAATTATTGTCTTATAAATATGCATTCTAAATAAATAAATCTTAGATCTTAGATATTCTCTTGCATGTTTTTAAAAAGATAACAGAAGTTTCTTTTTCTATAATATGATTTCTCATAAGAAAAATTTTTTTTTTTCTTGAAATACGATTGAGTTCCTGCCCATGAAAAGAAATAAAAATAATTTTTTGAAAACGGAAATAAGCAAAATAAATATCAGCTACGATAGAAGAGAATCATTTAGATAAATTTTTACACAGTTTGACAAGAATATTTGAATTTCAATGTAACGCAATGCTATTTTAGATGAGGCTAATAGACTGTAAGAAAATATTAAAAAAAAAAAATATAACGAACTCTTTTTCCCCATATATTTTTATTTCCATTAAATGCTTTTCCTACGATTGACATTTAAATCTGTATTCAGTATTTTAACATGAAATCAATTCTGTATTAATTAATTTAAAAACTCAAAAAGGTATTTGACAACGCTGCCATTGCTTTCACAATGGAAGTCTTGTTTATATAAAAGGAAGTCTAAAATTAATATGTTTATGTGAGATGATCATCTGCGCCATTTTCTTTCTCTTTTATAATTTTTGGAACGAGTTACATTAAACAGCTTTGTTTTGTTTCTTTTGAGATCAGATGGCGAGAATTAGAAGGCTCAGTTAAAATTTTGTTATTTCATTTTAAAGAAACGATTTTATGTAAATAAGGAGATTCTTGACACTAAAAAACAGTTTAGAAAATAAAAATAAATACAAATCTGCTTAATGAAAATAGTTTAAAATAAATAAAAATAAAAGAAATCTTGTTACCTAAATATGAATAGTTTTAAATAAACTATTTTTATATTTATAGTATTTTCATTTTACATCTAAACTTTTATCGCGTAAAGCGCAAATGGAAGAAAAAACATTTTATAATCATTTAAATCAAAATGTAACATTTAATTAAGATTTAAAGAGTTTGGTAGTAAAATGTTTTTCAGTTGTATTATTACTTCTACTTTAATTTTTGGGGTTATACTAATATTTATATGATTGGAAGAATAATCAGTTGTTTTACAAAAGCATAATTTGCAGAAAATTAAAAGTAGAAAAGCATTTGACTCACATTAAACCTAGTGCTTCCCCATTTTCTAAAAGCTGTTAGCTTCATTGAAAACCTGGATGATAACGAGAACAATACAAGGAATTAGAAAGTTAGTACCTATAATCCCTTTTCTTTTCCTCGTCAATGGTTATTTTGTAACAAGGAAATATTTTTTTTTTATTATGAAAAATAATTATAAAATAAATTAAATTAACAGATTTTTGATAATTTACTTCACTATTTAAAAAACTTCCCTATAATTTTCAGTATTTGCTTTTGTTATAACTATTATTTTTTATTGGTGCATGTTTAAAGCAAAATAATATAAACAACATGAAAAGTATTGTTGTATTATGTACACAATTTGAGCTGGAAATCCTTTTTATATTAAAAAAGCTTAAATATATTCTATTTGTATGGAAGGGATAACAATAATACTTTGAAGTTGCTTTGCAAAATATTAAGCTTAGTCTATGGAGTATACATAATCTTGCCATAAGAGACCTAGGACTTATTCCAGCAAATCATTATACTAGTATGTAAGGTACAATGAGGAGAATTTAAAAATTTTAAAATTCTCCATTTAAAATCATACAAATATGAAGAAAGAGTTAATTCAGAAATTTCAACCACCATTTACCAGATAAACTGAATAATTCAATAGGCCATTCTCAGAAAAATCGTACTATACTTTTTATTGACTCACTACATATATTTTTATGACTGAAAGCCCGCCAATAACCTTTCAGAGGAAAGTTTTGATCATATATATATGTAAACCAACGCATTTTAGGAGAGGAAATATACAATTTGAAAATATATATAGTTTTCTTATCATTTTTTCAAGTATTCATTTTCAGTATTCATTCAGTTCATTATTATTTTCAAATTATGCCTTCTTATCATGAAATTACAAGTGTTATCTATTAAAATAAATTTTGTTGCAACGAACAAACTTTTCACAGAAGGCAAACCACATAAATATTTATTCATTGAATATTCCTTATTACGTTAATTGGTATTGTAATACTGTGCACTTCAATAACAATAATGGCATAATTCTTTTCTTAATATAAATTCTAAATTTTTAAGCAGCCTGATTCATTGGCAATGTAACCGCTGTTGACATTAGGAGGTTCAATCCACCGGCAGCTTCGTTGTGAACACTGTTCAGAAACGAAGAGCTCATGATGGAAGCGGTAGCTGAACATCTTTGCCTCATCAAGTCGGACTAGCTGGTGGGTTTTTCGGGGGTTTCCATACGATACACACATGTGGGGTAGATTCCCATCCTAAAGAGTCCTCCCGGAAGGCACTGTCCCTTCTTCTTCAACGATGCAGACGGGGAAGTCAGACACTCTACCTACAGATGCTCTGCAGCTTGGTCCTGTTTGTCATATACCTCCTTTCCACTTCTTTCCGGAGATACTTTTTAAGTGTGCGGCAATAATGTTTGTAAACTAACTTAAGGTTAGGATATTAACTGCTTTGGGACGTCATCGACAGCGACGGCACGGGTTACCACTCTGAAGTGAGCATTTTTACAAGAGGTTACACGTTGTTATGTATTGATTTTTCATTGTTTTTAATAAAAGTAATTATATTTTTAATGTATAACATTGGATATTAAATAATATTGATTTTGGACTAGTTTAACTAATCCTGGGATTTTCCTTGTTGCACTATTCAAGCGTTCAATGCCATTGCATCATTTGGTTAACCGGAAGTGCATTGTTTTCAGCGTGCACTTTAATCATTCGTCCCTACAAGTGCATGGCAATCAGTTCAATTTACAAACCCTACGTAGAAGCTACTGCGGATTGACTCAAACGAAATATCCATAACATGAAGTACAAAAACCCCGTGGAGTTTCGTTGTGGTGTCAAATCATACCGGACCAGTAATGCCCTTAACCATCTTGAAATGCGCGGCATCATTTAAGCTGACTTTGGCATCATGTTTGATGAGTCGCATTGAGTGCTCATACCACCACATGAAAGAGATGCTCAAGATTTAATTTCGGAACTCAAATATTAAGGGAAATTGTCAGAGCTGAATTGAAAGCATCAATTTTCTCTGGCGCGTTTGGGTGGTTGTGTTGGCTCTACCCAGGGGTATGAAGAATTATATCAGAGATCCAGCATTTGGCAGATTTGAACAAAGCGTAAATTTTAATTGGAGTAAATTTCTGGCTTATTTATTTACAGTCACTTAACTATACATATGATAATGCTGCGTGTGCACTTAATATGAGATTTAAATGAATGAGGCGTATTCTGCCTCACCTTATAAGCTTGATTATCTGGAGCTTTTTTCAACGGATACTCCCTCTTCCGCGGATGCGTGGGCAATAATACATTTCCTAATATTTTGATGTATTATTTTACTGAAACTTCAGAATGGATCATGTTTCATTCCTAATTTCACAAGGGAGTCGATTTCCTAAAAATATATATTATATAATATTATATGAAAAAAGCTATATCTTGGCACATTTTTCTTTACACAGGAAAATTTTAGCACTTCATTCCTAGGAGTAATGTATATTATTTAACAAATATATAATAAATCCATTACTCAAATTGGACGGCAGACGATGTGGGTTAATGTTTTTTACATCGGCGAAACTTGTGTTGCTTATTAAAGTAGCTGAGAATAATTTGATTATTTTGAAATAATCAACAATGAATTTGTATTTTTATTACTCTTTGAGCATTAGTCCTTTTTTAAAATCTAATTTATATTTCAAGGCATGGTTTTATTGTAAATTTCTCATTACATTATTTCTTATAAATTAATACTTATAAAGGTAAAAGCTCTAGTTTATAAACAAGCAGAGATGATTTTCATTGATGAATTTCTCTTTTGTGAATTATGAAACGCTAAGAAAGTCAATATATTAGTTTTAAAATATTCTATCTGGTGTAGCATTCCAGAAGAAGGTTTTTGTTGCTGTTCTGGAAAATACATGTTATTGTGAGTATATAATATCAACCTTCACTGAATTTAACAAGCAGTATTGTGGGTAGTTATATTACATGCATTTAGGGTACATACTAAAAGGGAACGGCTTTTATTGATCAATAGCCAGATATTTGACATGTGATGGGCAGATGTCTGTGGGACCTTCACGGGTCAAAAGATCTGCAGATTGAATAGAAGACGCCACTACGCCAGGTTTATTGCTAAGTGTGATGGTGATAGACCACAGGCCACAAGGGAAGCTTACTATACATGGTAAACACATGGAAAAGATTTTCCTAACTCCTTCCTTCTTGATGATTTTCTGGGAGTTTTGGGTATATATAGGAGAGTTCTGCAACCCAGGACGACAGAAGTTTTCTTTTTTTTTTTCTTTATTGCACTCTTTGGAGTGACTAGATATGCAGGTTACACTGTTTAAGTGGACCAGCGGTTTAAGCTTGAGTCCGCCGCGCGTGAAATCCGCCGCAGGTCTGTCGTGATGTTAGTTCGACGATGACTCGGAAGCTCCTGAGTCTCTCACAACTTCTTAATTGAATTGCCTTATTGGGTGACGATCGTGCAATGCGCGGATCAAGAGCTTAAATATTTTTCTTTTTTTTTTTTAGCAATTATAAATTTCAATAAACCATGGTAGCGTATATTTATATATATACATAGTGCTTTATGAAGCATGTATTGAGAGCTCCCCGTGACGCTGATAGTGACCCTGCTTTTTTGAAACTGTTATGGGTCTACTATATGGAAGCAAGGACATTTCAGAAATCTCAATTATATCAGTGCAGTTCATTCATTGTTTTCTTACCATCTGTCAATTTTATTTTTGAAAAATCTCCTTAAAAGAAAAACTTCAAAGGTTTTAAAAGATATTCTCATTTTCAAAATAGAATTGATTCATGTCTCTGGTTCAATTAAATAATAATATTTATATCATTAGAAAAATTTTTTTAGTCAAGATTTTTCATTTGTCACAATTTTTAGTAATTATGCGCTAACGTAGATGCTGGATCCAAATTCCTACTACTATAATTTTTTAATTATTTCTAATCTCTTATTTCAAAGGTCTCAACTGTTTGACTCAAGATTCATGCAGCATTTATTGGAAATGTTTGTTTCAAGGGGAAATTTCATTGAGTTTTTCATGGAAATTTCAAAGATCAAAACTTGCCATTTTGATACAGCTATTTTCACTATGAAGGCATTTTTTTGATGTTCTTATTCTACAATTGTGATAAGATACAAGTATTTAATTTAGAATTTATTTTTATAAATTAACATGCATTAAATTAAACTAAAATTATTGTCTTATTGTTCTATAACAAAATTAAATTATGTGGAGTTACAACCATACATATAAACATGTGTATAGATGCAAGGAACAATATTTTTTTCTTTAGCTTAATATAATAATAAAATGACCAGAAGAATTTTTAACACATGGAAGTATTATAAGTCATTACGGACAATCCGGATTTTTTATGTGTATATATAAATCGATTCCCACTTAAAATTTCATCTAAAATATTTAAGCATATATTCATAATATACAATGAAGAAAAGAGCAGACAGCTCCTTTTCAAATGTTTGAATAAACATATCATTATTTCTCTAGTTACTTTAAAGTAACTTTTCATTAATAAACATGATCATTTTTCTTATTCTTTACAATTGTGATAAAATTTTCACCGCGATAATTTAACTGAAATTTTTTTTTTATATAATTTATGTGCAATAAATTATATAAAAATTTATTATATTAATGCGTATTTAAAAGGAAAATAAGCTTCATTATTATTATAACCATAAAGAATGCAAGTATGTGAGTCATAACTACAAATGTAGAATTGGGAGTGACGATCTTTTCAACTTTAGCTTAAAATGATAGATATTAGGCTGTAAGAAAGGTGTCTTATTAAATTATTATCTCAGTTAATACGATTTTTAATTAAAAAGGTATTTTGGATTTTCTTTTTTTTATTGGGGGAATTATTAAAAGTTATTTAAAAATAAATGAAGGAAATATTTAAAAGAAATATTAATTTATAATTCATTAATATTTAAAAATTTACTTAAAAATATTAATGCATTTTTTACTGAATTATTATTTTTTAAAATTATTTTTAACCACCTCTAGTTTTTTTTTTTTTATAATAGTCGATTCCACATTTATATGAATTTATCAAGATCAAGATTGTCAATATTTAATTCATCTACCCTATTAAAATATTTAAGGGCTTTATATTATATACAATGAAAAAAAAAGAACTCCTTTTTCAAATGTTTGAAAAAAAAAACGTATCGATATTGTTATAGATTTGCTAAGCAACAAAAGAGCCCGCATTACTTTTGGCTTAAAAAGATTCTACACCTTTGCAAATCATGAACAGATGTCCATTCCTTTATCTATAGCGGAATGGTGCTATCAATTTCTTCTTACTAACACTCATAAGAGATAATAGTAATGCCAAAAAAGAAGAAACCCGAATAAAAATAAATGGACAGATTCTGGAAAAAACAAGATTTACTTGAAATTTAACGGGAGAAGATGATGGGAGATCATTTATTTTGCATTAGAGAAACAAGATCCAGGTAAATCCCGGACGATCTCAAGTAAGAAGATTCCTTTAGGCAACACCGAGGAGATGCATTGATTTGTGCGCAAATATTATTCTTTTAACAAACCCCTCGCCCGAAATGTTTTGGAGATTCTTTGGTTAGAATGCAATTTGAGCCGTGGAGATATCAGTTTCAAATAGCAGGTTTGCGACTATTAGAAACGCTTTAGTAGATTTGAATAGAACGTTGTTTAAAATAATTGATTGTGATTGAATAGACGATACATCAAGATTAAATCATCTCCATTTAAGAATATTTATTTAAGGTTATTGAATAGTATTTCCATAAATTTGTGATATATTATACTCATCAGACGAGTCGAATAACCATCGGAATTGTAATTTAAGGCAACCCACTATTAATTTTGTGATAAAAGGGTCGCCTTATTTGATATTTGATACCATTATGGAATTTTATCAAAATAGGTATACTTTATCTTAAAATGGCCTGGGAATGTTTCAAAAAATAGATAAAATCTGTAATTCATGGATTATTTTAAATTGTATGAATCACTTTTTATTTAGTGTGTCTCCATTGAATTTCACTTTCAAATTTTGATTTATATTTATATTTTAAATTTATTTATGGCTATTGAATAGTGTTCATAAATTTAAATACATTATACGATGAACAGGAGTCGAATAACCACCTGATATAATAATTAAAGGAGCAACCCTATCAAATTGTGATAAGAGGTCGCATTATTTGATTTTTGATCCCTGGGGATTTCATTTAGGCATCCAAATAGTGCAGTCTACAATGGAAAGCTGTTTAAAGTTCAGAGAAAACACGGTGAATAAAATCACAGTAAACTTATTTTAAAATTTATCAACCACACTGTTATTTGATATTTAAGTGCCTCTTACGATTTAATATCAATTTCATTTGAATTTTCACATCAATTTTTGAATACATTGGAAAGTCAGACTAATAATGGATCTGTTTAAAGGCAACCCTATCAGAGATTAATAAATAAAAGGGAATTGTAACATTATTTTATATTTGATCCATACCAAATTTATTTATGTATTAAAATATAGTCTATATTAAAATGAATACAAATTTCAGGAAAAACGATAGCTAAGAATCACATGTATGCTTGTTTTATCAACCACACATTTCTATTTGATGTTTCATTTTTGCCTCCTTTAGTTAGCTATCAATTTTTCCCTTATCAATATTTTAACCTGCTCTTTTATTATTAACTAAAATAATGAATAATAATATTCGTTAAGACAAGTTCAGATTATACATTCAGACTTGATCAGACCACCCGATATAATTTCAAAGGCTTATCTATCAAAACTATTAACTACTCAAATAAGGAGACAAACAACTTTGATTTTAAGACCTTCAAGTATTCTTTTGCAGATCTACCCTTGCGGACAAGATATTCCTGTTTGTTCTATGTGTTCTTGGAGATAATTGGGTTATATTCACCGAACTCCGCGGTACATCTTGTAACATCTAATATAACAGGTAGAAAATGATACCAGAATGTCTATAGTGAGTCAAATCTAATATGGATATAATTTGACTTACGCAGGAGTGGGATGCATTTAAGAGTGGCCCACTGCAAGTCATTTGGGTTGGACATCCCTGTTCTAAATTACTTTCTAACAAGAGAGTTTTTGTTATTTCAAAACTTAAGCGTAAGATGAAAAAAATATTTTTACTCTTGTTTTGTATGATGTATACAGTGGCTAACATTTATTATGATGGCTGCATTTTTAAAGATTTATTCAAGTATCTTTCAAAAAAAATTCAAGTTAAGTAAATTTGCTCATAAACCCCAAAATATGGGTTTACATTAATGTCTAATAATGAAGTATTTACATATAAGGGTTTTTTAACACAAACCGACTATTTCTCACTTTAAATTCATAATTTTGGATAGAATTATATAAATGTTTGTGGATATTTATTAAACAATCTTTTTTCCATCTTAACAATTTATAGTAGATTTATAAGATTTACGAAGATTATTTACCTAATTTATTACCTATTCTTTAGTTTTTTTTTTTTAAAAGGTTAACAATGTGGCTCTATCTTGTTTATACAATTAGATCAAATTGTCCAAAGTAATATGGGTAGTGAAATAAGAAACTCAAGGTATCACTGCTTTAACAGTGGAGAAAAGATGGATAGATAAAATGATATACTATGAAAAATCTTAGAAAAAAGCAAGTACCAGATTTATCAAACAAAATATATTTATTTTTCTTACTTTGAAAGTTAAATAATTCTCAAACATTAATTTGGAAAAAAAAAGAAAAGTGATTAAAAATAAAATTTATTTTACAAAACCGTCGACTTAGAGTTCAATTTTTAGCGTGATTTTTAAATACTCTTATTTTGTCACGTGTCATACTGTAAATTTTGAAAATGGCAGTCTGTTACTTATGCGAAATGCAGGATAGTTATATAAAACCCTGATAATATGTAAACTACTAAATATTTAAATACATAAACTTCACAGATTAAACTCTGAGAGAGTCACGAAGTTTGGCTTTGGATTACAAAGCGATTTATAGTAATAAAGATTTTTAATGAACTCTAATTTCATATTTATTCACCAAAGTGAAATTATTAAGCATTATTTTTAAATTAAAAAAAAATGCAAATATTCATATATAAGAAACTTAACGTATAAAACTAGATTCTTACTTATTAGTACAAGTGACATTTGCTTAAGTTAAATATATTTCAAAGAACGCTATCAAATGAAATTACATTTTTAGTAATAGAATTTGATTTTGTTTAGTTTAATAGAATTCATTGCTGCAAAAGTTTCCTTTAAGTTTTTAAATTTCTCTCAAAATTGAATTCGCTAAGAAGTTCTTGGGTATTTGATGAGAATTTTGAGATCAGATCATATCTGTTTGAAAAGCATTAATCAGAATTTAAAAATATTTAGCTTTTATAATCAATTGCAAAATTCATAAGAGAAAGCCTACTGTTACATGGAATAATTGTAAAGTGAGTTTACCTTGATAATTTTGAAATATGCAGATTTTGCTTTATAAAGATTTATTTTATTTCAGTTTTTGATTAATTTTTGAATTGTGAATTCAGGTAAAAATTTTACATTATTGTAAATAACACATTATACAATTCGAAAATAAAATTTATACAATATCAAGATAAAGAATTTAATTTTTTCTCTTCAAGCTTTTTATAAAATCAACGTAAAAGGATTAAATGCATGGAACTAATAATTTTTCTAAAATAAATTTAAGAAACGAAATTTAAATTTCTAAATTATTCTAAGTAAGATCATGTAATATATTGAAAAGTCTTATATTTAAAATTGGATACTGAAAACAAAAGTGTTTTTAAGTTTGAAATATTTAAATGCTTAGAGGGATTTCATCACTTTATCCTTTTAGTGATTGTTCGCCCAATATAAGGCAAAAGTATTTCTAAATTTAAACTCTTAAAAATAGTACGTTCAAAAATTATAAATAATTTAAACAATAAGGTATTTCCCTTTATTTTCAACTCTAGTTGAAGACTTTCTATTACCCAAACTAGTTAAGAAGAAAACTAGCCTAAGCTATTTTTTATTTATTTTGTTAAATTGAAAAGCTAAATATGGAGTGCTTTGAGTAAAGGGATAGTGTATCCTCCTAGATCTGCAAGAGAAAAGAATAGGATTTTCTAGTTAGACTTCTAGGCTGTACAGGAGTGTACAGCTTTGTAGTTTTTGAAAATTTTTATACTTATTTTTTAGCTTTTAAATTTTTCAACTACTTATTTTTTTAAATTTTAAATGTTTTATACTAATTTTTAAAAACTTTAAAAATGTATAACATGTTACAAAGTTTTAAAAATTTGTATACTTACTATATTTTGCAGCACGCAATTTTTGTTAATTTATAACTATTTAAAGAAATGTATACTTATTTTACTTATTTAACTAAATTTTTATATTATTATTTATTTTTAAGTTTTTAAATTTTATTATGGTACTTGTAAGTTTAATAGAAGTAACGGATTAGAAATAGGAAAAAAATTTAAAAGCATGAAATCTGTGAAACAGAACACCAATTTATTATATTAAAATGTATTCCTTTTTAAAAGATTTAAACAAATTATTTATTTTCATCTTCAGGAGTGTTTTGTTTTGAATTTATTTTTTGAAGTGATGGCTCTGCCTCTACTACTTTTTTTAACCTTCACTTATTAAGGAAGAAAATGGGTAAATTATTTAACAACTAAAGTTTCTTACAGCATCAGATCACGTGATTCGCACATGCGCGTCAGATTCACTATCTCAACTATGGGCACTTAACGCCCTTATTTTTATATTGCTTGAGATAAACCAGAGTAATATAAAAATTTAAGTAAATTCCTACTTTTTCCTCTATTGCAGAAAGTCCTTTATAAACTAATTTCCATTTTAAAGTTAGAAAAATTCTCTCTCTCTCTCTCCATACCTTTTCTTCTCTCACTCATTTATTCCCGTGTTTCATTTTCCATTTTGTTCCCTCCTTGACTCAAGACCAAAGACTTCACAATGAGGGTAATCTGAATATGAAATTTTTTTCCACCCTTCGCCACTGACGGCATTTATTTTAAATTTATATCCACCTGCTAAATATTTTATATAGAGAATTTTGTTTCCCACTTACCAAAGAAAGGTAAAATTAATGAATGAATTAATATTAGAAAAAAGCTGTAATGTGTTTCCATCAAGTGTATCCCTTTTTCAAAGATTTAAAAAATATATTTGGATTTAATTGGAGAATGAAAGAAATATTTTCTATGAATGGATGAAAGGATTTGAGCAAGGATATATAAATACATAGAGAGTGTGAACTATTACTAGGAATTGAAAAAGTGAACGTAGTATATATTTTATTAGATAGAAACAGAAATCACAATATATTCAGCAAGCATTTTTTAAAGAATGCAGAAATTTTTTAAAATACAAAGAACATATGTTTCCATTATCTAAAGATATATATTGATCCTAAAAAAATTTATTTCTTTATTTATTTTTTTGAAGTTAAGAAAAACTCAGAGCTACGTTTCCTTTCAGATATGTTCATGGCGTTTTCATTTCCATAAATGGCAATAAAATAGCTTTGAAATGACGTTACTATTTTATCCTTAAAGGTTAAACATTTATAACTTCATTCAGAAATGAATAAATTCAGGTAATCAGAAACAAATTTACGGTAACTAAAAAATCCCTTTTCCTCGTATTTTGTGAACTACCTAAATTCTCTCACAAATATAACTTTTAAATCACATCCATTTTTACATAACATTCAACGGAACTCCTCATCTAGCAAAACAACTTTTAAATCATTTGCAATTGATTGAACAAACTAACTCTGCTGGCTGTCTAATTTCAAAAGACTAATGTTTACTTGAGATAGATTTCTAGAAAACCTGAGTTGTATTTATTTGACATTCATTAAAAAGAGGTGCAGATTCTATCTTTGATACATATGTCTGGCTGTAGAAAATGTTCAAAATTAATTTCAAAACAACATGGCAGAAAATCAAATTAAATGAATAGAGATTTTTAAAAAACATCAAAAAGTTAAATGAAAAATTCTTTTAAAAAAACTAAGCGAAATTTTTAATTTAGATACATTTTTGAAATTAAAACATTGAATTTTTTATTACTTTACATGATCATTATTGGGATTTCTTTAGAAATTAAATAATTATTATGTAAATCATATTGTTAAATAATTTATTTAAAACAAAACACTCACTTCAAATACAAAAGGCATTTTAATCATTTAATAAAGAATGGATTTTTAATTCTATACTTCATTGTTAGGTTTTATAAAATTTATTCTCCATATTATTTTTAACGCGTGCATTCTCAAAACATTGTACGTTTTGATTTTAAAATGTAATATTAACTACAATACAGTTTTACACTTTTACTAATTTAATTAATTATAATTCACAGCAAATTTTTGTTTAAATGTTGTAATTATATTTTAATCAATTTATTTTTAATTGCATTGTGCAATTATATTTTGTCAAGCATTTTTATTTTCTATGATAAGAACATAGAAGCATAGCGGAGATCAATATTTCTTAATTGTATCACCCAAAGTATTTAAATATTGATTTAATTTTGAATAAAAACTTTGTCAACTATATTTCCCGAGTATTGACTTTTTTAAAATTTATTTCAAATTTAGTGAATTATTAAGACTTGCTGAGCAAAAGAACTGAATTCAATTAATAATTAAAATTTACGGTTAATAAATAAATTTTTACATTACAGGAAATTAGTAATTTCCTTTATCTCCATTCTTTAATCTGCATGTATTGACTTGAATTTTACATTTGCTTTTGTAATTATGAAGAAGATTTAGAAGATTTATTGAATGGGATATAAGAACAAATCGTATAATGAGAAAACTTTTAAATTATCAATTTAATATAGCAAGATTTAAGAAATCAAATTCAAATTCAATAGTCAACTTTCAATAATAATAAAATCCCTAAATATCGTAACTTACACGAAGGATTCAAAATATGAACATAAATGCGTTACTGCGGACTTTACTTTGACAATTTTTTTCTTCAGATTTTGTGGAATACAGAGAAACGAAATGTCACTTAAGCGATGGAATTTTAAAAGACAAATGCATTATTAGAACTTTTTTTATTTATACATGAAATTTTTTTTATTTTTTTAAAAAGGAAAGTTTTTGAAGTGAGATTTAGCGATAATCATGAGGCAAGAGATTCACCTACTTAAAAAAAAAAAAAGTAAACATATTGCGGAGTAATCTTCAAAAATTTTATTACTCTGAAAACGTTAGCAAAGTTTCAAAATTGGGCAAATTTCAATTGATTTAAAGGCACATCACATATTTATTTCATTGCATTACCAGTTTAGAGCTCCAATTTCAAGAAAAGTATGCCAAAATCTATATGGGAAGAAAATGTGATTTTAATAGTAATAATATTATTGAATGCTCTGTGCAATTAAGTGCAGGAGTGGGAATCTTTAACAGTTTATCAATGCGTTGTAGTTAATATTGTGACTGAATTCTATGTATTGTGTTGTCTTGTTTATTGTATTGTCGCATTTTTTTTCTCGCTGGAAGTGTTTTTTGCATTTCATTCCCAAGAGAGAGGAATGTATGTTATTTGACAAGCATACACAACCCACATCACTCAAATTTAACAGAACACAAGCAGTAATGGTATGGGTAGTTATATTACATGCAATGAGTGTTTTGTACTCGCGAGAAACAACATGTCACTCATATCTGATAGCAGAGATATTCGGTGTCATGTATAATGAGACTCAGGAAATTAGCGAATGTCTGTGGGATCTTCACAGGTCAAACAATTACAAATTGAATATGGACTACACCATGAGTTGTTCCATCGTGACTAGTGATAAAACACAAGCTCGAAATGTCTACTCGAATGAGAAGTGAAGGAAGCTGACCGCGCCTATCCCCATCCTCCCCCCATCGTCTTGACGGATTGTCTTAAAAGGATATTTTGGTGAAGAAGAGAGAGATTTCGCGACGAATCGACCAGAAGTTTTTTTCTTTTTTTTCTCTGAAATGACTGAATAGGCCGGAGATTCCTCCTATTTCTAAAATGAGCCCCTTGTGGTTTTGTATATCACTTCGTGATTGTTAAGGTCTGTCGCAGACCACATATTTTTAGATTCGACGTGACTTGAGAACTCTGAAAAAACCTGACCTGAGTGAACAGTATTTGCGATTTAATCGTGCACTTGAGAATCATTTAAATCTTTAATTTCATTTTTTGTAAATAATAAACTATAACAACCAAAGTTTTGTATTTTTCTATATATATATAAAGTTCTTACAAATAAAAATTAAAGTGTGTTCCCATGAATCTTAAAGTAGTCCTTCTTGAAGCCGTTATAGGTCTAGTATCGGCCGAGACGTTGCAGTATCTAAAAAGTCATTAGAGAGTCCTTTTGTACGTTAAGAATAATAAATAGAATAGGTACTTGTACAATTGCTTCTGTAGTTAAGGCAAATATTGTTTTCGACATCGCTGTTAAGTTAATAACTGACACACCCAATTTTCACCTCAAAACATTTCTTTCACGAATGACAGTAGAAACATTTTTTTTAAGTGTAAATATTGTACAAAGGAGAACGTGTAGTGAATTGTGTAAATATTTTGATTATTATTAAGTCATGCGCCATTTTTATAACTGTATAAAACGTATTTATAGCATTAAAGAGTTTAGCAATTCAATCAAAATGTTTTTTAAATGTACTAAAAATAACAAAAACAGGCTATTGAAATTTCATTGCATAAAAGTTTAATTGTTAATTGTGAAAAATTTTAAAAATATAAATAATGATAAAATTCTTTTTTTTTTAACTCTTTTTAAAATACATTTAAAATATTATTGTAATTTTAGTTTTTATAATAATTTATTTCAGTTATGTAGTTTTTATAATAATTTTATTCTGTTCTTTTTTTTCAACTGTTTTTGAAATAATTATATTTTAACCTTTCATGATAAAGCTTGAAATAATTAAAATATTAAAAAGAGCATAAATAAAACACCATAATGAATATGGATGGCTAGTTAAAAATATTTTTACATAATAATAATAATAATTCATGAATTTTTAATTGTTTAAAGTAATTTTTAAAAAATGTAGTTTTTTAACATTTTAAAATGAAAAATTACTTTTTAAATTATAATTTAGTTTGATGGATATGCAATACTATGCAATTTATTTTGTCTATAAAATTTTACCAACATGATTTACGAATAGAAATGTTTTAAAATCCTATTTTATTTATTATTATATTCTTTGCTTTGACAATGACTAAATCCAAGATATTTTAAATTTAAGTTATTTCCCTATGATTTCCGATAATAAAATTCATTATTTCCAAATTCGAAAAGATAAAAAAGCAAAAACCTTTTTAAAATATAAAGATTTACATTTCTTACACTTAGCATTTGTTAAGAATTTTATATGCCTGACAAAAAAAAAAAAAAAAAAAATTTCAAAAATATCTTTTTGTGTTTTCACCATTTACAAAAGTTAAATTTAACGAAAAGAAAAATGAAATGGAAAGCTGCTATGTTTTAAGTGACACTTGATCATTAAGATAATTTTAAAAAGTTAAACATTTAAATGAAAAGCTCTTTTAAAAGAAAGTAATCCAATTTCTGAAGACATTTTTATGAACATATGATTTCTGCAATTAAATCTAAAAAAAAAAAAAAAAAAAATCATTGAATGTATTCATGGTTTAAAGCTACAAGTATTTTAAACGAAGAATTTGAAATGTAAGAAACGCATTGAGATGAATCCCCTTTAGTTAGGAGAAAATTTATCAAGAGCTGATTTTCTCTCCTGTTTTTAATTTAAAAGGCTTTTGATAAGAAGAGTGTTTAATAGAATCATGCTTCCATCAATGAATAAAGTTATTTTTAGAATTTAAAAACTTTATATCTTTACTGAACGTCTATAGTGTATTTTGTGCATCCCGTCCTTTCAAATGGATAATAAAAAAAAAAAAAAACCCAAAAAAGAAAAAAAAAAAAAAAAAATCTTCTAATTGAATTTTTATGTAATGACGTTAATTTAAAAACACAGAATTGTCCAGCAATTATGTGTAGATATATACAAGCTGTCTCGTTAAATCATCATACTGAAAACTCAATAATAACTTAAAATTAAGAAAAATATCAAATATTTAAAAAGCCAAGAAAATTGTATTCAAATGGAAAACATCACATGTAGAAATTAAAGGCTGGGATAATAATTGCTGGGGATAAATAATTCTTTATATAAGAGTATATAAATTGCGCATTTTATAAATCCTTAAAATTTAACAGAATACAATTATTTATAAAAAGGATACTTAAAGTTGTAAAAGGTTTATATTTTAGCAACCATCAAAATATTTTCTTGAAATATTAAGTTTACTAAAAAAACAATTCGAAAAAATTATTGAACTAAATTAGAATATATAATTTTACTTCTGATTTTTTTTTTTATTACAGACGAATGGTTCTTAATTTTTTTTGGTTCGCGAAACTTTACAAATTAATAAAATTTCAATGATCGCTAGCAATCGACGTGCGAAAAATACGAAAAACATGTTATTAAGTCTATATTTTATCATATGAAATAAGCCACCTTTGAAAAAAATTCGTGTAAATAAATACAAGAACGAAAAATTCATTAAAAAGGACTACAAAATTTAAAACACACTAAAAATAAATTTAAAAGAAATAATAAATAAATCATATCAATAATAAGCCTTATTTTAAAGATATAGTTTTTTAAAAAAATAAAAAAAAATAAAAAGTAATAATTTATGCTTCTAGTAACTTCGTCTTAAAAAGTAATTATTTGTGTTTAAAGTAATTATTATGTTGAAAAACTAATTATTTTTATTTCTATTAATTATTTATAAAAAAGTAAAATTAATTAGTAATTAGTAATTATTTATGTTTCTAATAACTTCGTCTTAATGGTTTGCAAAGCATTGTTCGAAATGGCTCTTTCGTTCTTTGTAATAATAATTCTAACAAGTATAATTCTTAGTAAATCATAAGTAAAAACTAAAAAGAGTATAATATTCTTACAATAACATAAATAATTATATTGTTACAATATAAATATATAATATTAAAAACAATTTAATAGAAAAATAAAAAAAAAAAGGTTAAATGGGGGACACAAATTTTTTGTAACCTCTCAAATTTTATTCTGGCCTCCTAGGAATCATACCTTGTCCTTTAAGAACAAGAATTATAGATCATGTAGAAAGAAATCAAGTGAAACTTGTGATTACTAACTTCTGAAATAAGTATGTAAAATTGGCAAGTCATATCAAGACCACACTAATTTAGATGGTAGGGTAGTGTGTTTTTGAGTCAGAATTGGCCTCATCCAGTAAGAAGACCTGCCATTGTTTCAACCAAGTTTGGACTTCATGGTAACAGTGCAATTTTAAACGAGCAACCTCAGAGCATCATTTGAAAAAATATTTCACCCTTCTTCCACCTTCTCAAGTGCAACGAAATGATTTTCTAAAGGATTGTTAGTGCTCAAGTCAGTATAAATATGGAAGTTTTCAGGTCATCAACATCTTTTACTGTATTGGAAAACGTCTATTTTAATTTAAAAATCCCAACACTCTATTCACAAGAAAGATCAGTTCTCCAAAACTTGATAACTTTTCAATAAAAACTATGTGAATGTTGTTAAGTTGCAAATGTTGCAAATCAAACATTTTGTTAAATGTTCTAACCATTAGATATGATAAAATTGAATAGATTACATATAGATAAAATTTGTATAGAATATTTTATAGATTTTTTGATGCTATTATTAAAGTTTATAAAAGAACGAAGAATATGAAAATTATAATATATACATGAATATGTTTTGTTAACAATTGGTAAAAATTGACAAAAATATGTTTTTTATTAAAAATATAATTCACTAAAAGAGTATGCAAAGCATATCCCATCGACTTGCATCCATTTAGGCACATATTCATAGTGCATGCATTGAATTAAAGAAGGATGTTATTTTAAAAGTACAGCTGAGTGACAATTATGGGTTGTCACTCAGAATCATTTAGAGTAAAAATACAAGATAGAAAAGTAATGTTCAAAACATAATTTATTCATCTCTAAATGTATCTATTTAATACTTTTTAGTGCAAGGTAATATTGGTAAAAATTAAAAAAAATATGTTTTTTGACTTTATAGAAACTAAAAATTCACTAAAAGAGTATATAACGCATATTCCATTGACTTGCATCCTTGTAGATATATTTCCAAAGTGCACATTTACCAAGCTTATACATAGCATCATTATGAAATGTTTAGCTGAAATTTCATTAGATTCTGAAAATTATGATAGCAGTTAACGTATGACGGTGATGCAAAAAAATACAGTTTTACAGAAATTCAATTGAAACTTTTAAATGGCTGAATTTAATATCCAAATAGCTCATTATTAAACAGCTATATCTTGACTTCTAATGACTCTAGAAACATGCCTTAAAACTTTTTCGAAAGCTAAAAGTCAGATCTTTAAAATATAACAGATCTGAAAATCTATAAATTTTAACTATAAAAATTTTCAATAAATAAATAATTTTTCACAAAAACCCTGATTTAAATGTGACGGTTAGCTTAAAGGCTCTAAAGTCATAATGGGGTAAAGTAAGGGTAAAACTGCTGATTAGTTAAAGCTACTCACCCTTCGCTATCTTGTGATCCAGACTCGATGCTCTCGTAAAGGGTGTGCTGCAGAACCGGGTGCCAGTTCTCCTGAACGATGGACAGGGAAGCTTCGGAACCGGGTTCAGAACCTAGGCTCACCATCCTCCTGAGGGGCTCGGCACCTTCGCTGGCACTGGTCAGAGTCCTTTGCAGGCTGCGATGCTGTGGGGTGGTCCCCGCACTCAAGGAACGAAATGCGGGGGGTGTGAGATGACCCCAGGGTGGAAGAGGAGGAAGACAATTGTCTTCGTCTTTCCATCCTCTTCTTGAAGGAGGCCTCGGTCTCTCGATTCCGTCGCTTCATCCGAACGCTGTACGATCTGACAGGGGAACATGCTGAAACGTTCGACGATGCACTGCCGCAGACGATAAAAACGAACGTCAGACGATTTTAGAACGTTTGCATTTTTTGTTCTTTATTCTTCAGATGAGACGTTTTTTAAAAAATGTTTGCGGTTTTTGGAGAAATTTCTTTATAAGAATACACAAAAATTTCACTTCATATGAAAGGAATTCGGAAAGATCACTCGAATCGTTTGGCGTCAGACGATTTTAAAAATTCAGAAAAGGAATTATTTTCATTCCGATAATGTTCTCTTTAAAAAAAAACAAATGCTTTGGTTATTTGAAACCTAATAAAAATACAGTTTAAAAATTTCGTTACAAACAGATAATTGCAAACAGATAATCATCGGAACTTCAATGAAAAATAAATGAACCACTATTATAATAATCGTAAAAGCAAGATCATTTTATAAATAGAAATTAAGAAATATAATTTAAAGTTGAACAGGGAAAATAATTTTTCTACAAATAATTTATTTTTAATATTTTTTTTTTTTTTTTTGTATTTAATACAAATGTTTACAAATGTTGCAATTGATGAATTTCAGAGTTCTAAATAGTTGCTTTATTTTTATTAATTTTCATTAAACATAATGATTACAGTTCATAAAATTATTTTAAATAATCTCATGATTAAAAAGCTTACTAAAATCATAACACGAAACATAATAATAATTTATGTAATAAATGCATTCATTCTTGAAGTTATAAAGTTATATTACATAGTTTGCAATTCAAGCAGTGTACTAAATTCTCTAGGCAAATATTACATACAATTGTGCAGCCATATTGAATAATCGATACGAAATTGCGAGAAAATAAGCAATATTAATACTATTACTTAATACACATCATATTAACAACAACGAAAAACAAAACTCATTTTTTTGCTAAAGAAGTCATTTTTCGAACGACGAAATTTTCAAAATATCACCACTTTTTTGAAAATTAAATAATTACTCATCAAAATATCCAAAGAGACGAATCGTTTCAAAAAAAAAAATGCACATTTTAGAATATCAAAAAGGCGTCTCAAAAATAGGATTCAGAAAAATCACTACTTGCCCTTTAAAACACTGGACGCAGAATAAGGAAGGTAAAAATCACGGTCCATTTTTTAATGGAAACAAGATTAAGAAGGGATATTTTTCTTCCCTTTTTTTTTTTTTTTCCCTACCGAGCGCGCGTAAAAAGTCCCTTCTACTGAGAACAAAGAAGCAAGACGACCGAACCAGCGAGCGGCAATCGCGCCAACTGTTGCGTCGAGTCGAAAGCGAATCACTGAAGCGATGATGACGTCGACAGAAGAGCCGAGCCAGTCTAATGAGAGGGAGCTTTCCTTCCCGCAACTAATGAGATTCTCTTTTGCGCGCTGTCTTGGCGTTTTTTTGTTTTTAATTCTCGATTCGATCCCGTAAACACAAAACGAACCGGGTTTTCTGACATGCATAAGCCCCTGCGAAACGAAGATCCGATGCTGTAATGGGATTTTGGAGAACTAAATTATTATGTCGCTGAGGTGCGCGCGGTGGCAAATTATTGATTTCGGTTTTTGCCCGCATCTATTTTGCATTTTGCTTCTTTTTTGCTCTTCGTTTTGATTCTGTTCACGTTTTAGAGAGGTACGCTGATTTACGAAAAAACACAAATCTTTTTCGGCTAGTAAATGTAGATAATGTCTAGTTAAATGCACGTTGTGTGTGATAAAAATTCAGCTGAGTGCAGTTATGAATAAAAGAATTTACATTTTGATATGTATCGTAAATTATTTCAGATTAGAATATTCGTTCATTATGATATAAATTCACACATAGGCATAATTATTTTCAGTAAAAAAGCGATTCTAAAATAATATATTTTTAAAAGAAAAAAACTTTACCTAAAAAAATATTATATAAAAAATAACTACATTTAATTTATATTACAAAAATTCTACTTACTTAGATTATTCTATTTAATTTAAGGTGTTTATTGTCGTTATGATTAAGATGCTCATGGGCATAATTATTTTCAGTAATAAAACTATTCTTAAAATAATGTATTTTCAAAAGAAGAAACTTTACCTAAAAAAAAAAAAATAATTACACTTACTTTATATTAAAAAAAAATTCACAAAATTCTACTTAATTAGATTAGATAGATTAGATAATTCTATTTAATTTAAGGTGCTAATAGGCATAATTATTTTCCGTAATAAAAGCTATTTTAAAAATTATATACTTTTAAAAGAAAAAACTATACCTAAGAAATATTACATAAAAAATAAATACATTTAATTTATATTAAAAATAATCAAAAATACTACTTAATTAGATTAACTAATTTTATTTAATTTAAGTGATAGTAAAAAGTCATTTTTGTCATTTGTCTTTATATAATATTTTGAAAATTTTATATTCCACCTAGTAAACTATAGCAAAATTTCCCAAACTCTACAATAGATATTGGTCATTGTAGATTTCGGTATTGTTCATAAACACATCAATATTTATATCGAACACCTAAGCCAATATTGTAGTCACGTTTTTTTTATATCTTAATTCTCAACTATAGCTTCAAAACATATTTCAAAATTATTAACTGCTAACACAAATCACTTTTAACTATTAATTAATTTTTGCTTAATTTAAATTAATCTTTAATTACCATTTTTTGCTTAATTAATTTTTAAATTAACTATTATATTTAAAATTTAGTTAATTAAATAAATTTTATTATAATTTATTATTAATTACATTGTTTTAATAAAATATTTTGCTTTTATTTTAAATTGCTAAATTTTTTTAAAAATTTTGCTGCTTTTCTTTAACTGCTAACTTGAATAATTTGATCTTTTCTACTGACCTCTTTCATTCTTCACCGACAGAAGGATTTTAAATAATCAACTTTGAAGTGAAGTTATTTAATACATTTCATCAAAGTATATAAATTAGTAAATTATGCAATTTTTGTCCACTGTCTTTCATGCAGTATCCCAAGTATTTAAATTATTTTATTTCCATTTTCATTTTACACGATTCGGAAGCACTTTTTTTTTTTTTCTTTTAGAATGTCACACATCTTATCTTGGAAAAAAATTCACCAATAAAACAACTTATTAAAAAAATATTTAAAGAAAATAAATTGTTTACGTATAATAAGCTATAATTAACCTTAATATTTAAAAACTAAACAAAAATTTTAATCCTACCATCCTAATTAAAGTTGCAGCTAAAAATTCTTTAAAATGTGCACTTCAATTAAACATTTTCCACCATTAACACCACCACACTTAAAAAATTCATTTTTTGAATATAACTTTTCTAATTACAGAGGCTTCATAGTTGAGTGCATTCGTTCCCTTTAACTTGAAATAACATCCCCGTATCGTAAGGTCTCTTATCAATTTACATGAGGCGAATGGCAAATAAAAACCTCCTGCATTAATAAACGCCATTTGCATAAATGGAGTAGAAAACATAAGAAACAAAATTAAAAATTGTAAAGAAACAAAATTAAAAATTATTGTGAGTTTTATTTGCTAGGCCTTCATTTTTGGATAACGCACGGACCCCTAACAAAGATAACATCATGCTCACACATAATAAAAAATAGAACTATTTCTCTATAAATAATATAAACAAAATTAAACATGAAAATGGGCATCGTGACCGTTTTCTGCTACTAAAATAAATGCCTCATTCACAGCGATGATGTCTTAGTCATGATTCATTTCTTTCATTTTACCATTGATATAATTCTTTGTACCTCCAATCATGGTTAATAAATTTCTTTCTTGTAAGAATTTCGCTAGTTAATTGGCTTTTATTCCTTCATTTTTGTTATCCATGTTCATGATTTCATATCTCATTGAAAATAATCAGTTTTCATGAAATGCATTCTTTCTCGGGGTTTCTTTATCTTGGGAGTTTTGGAGTGATTTCGGAGTGTAAAGGGAAGATGTTGGAGAATCAGTTGGTAACAGAAAACCACCTCTATTCCCAACATCTTCCCTCCCACTTCGAACCTCAACTTCATCTTTCCCAGAAATGAGCTGGCATGTGGCAGCAGTTTCATTTAGAGCTAAGCCTTTCAATCTTCATAAATTATGGATTACAAATTGTTTTTAGAGAGTTTGTTTTCCAACATGACACCCAATTGACTGTTATCTTGGGTGGCATCAACTATATTTCATCTTCCTCCTACCTTGGAAAAATCACATTTCCTTCTTGAGTCTCAGATCTTTAGTCCTTGAGTATCAGGTCTTCAGGTCAGTCGAAAACCCCTTTATCGTCGATCTTTCCTGTCCTTCATTCTTCAGTCTCGAGACCTAGTGAACTTCATCCTGTAGTCTCCAGTTATCATGCCCCTTATGCTCGAATCTCGAACTCTCGTGTCCCTCCTCAAGTATTAAAAGTCCTGAATTAACTAAGAAGCAATAAAAACAACTTGCTATAAGGACATGCAAATTTATAAAGCTAAGCCTTTCAATTTTCATAAATTTTGGATTACAAATTGCTTGGAGAGAGCTTGTTTTACAAGTGTTCTCCTGACACACAATTGGCAGTTACGACAATTATACCTTGGGTGGCATCAGTTATACATCCTCTTTCTACATCAACTCTTCTCCCTTTTATTCTTGACTCTCAGATCCTCCATCATCTATTCCTCGTGTCCTTCAGCCTTTAGTCTCAAATCCCAATAAACTTCACCCTCAGTCTAGAATAATCATGCCATTTATCCTTAATTCTTCGGTCCTCATATCCTTCATCCCTTAGTCTTGTGTCTCATCCTCGTTAAAGTCCCGAATTAACTTCCTTTTCAAGCAATAAGAATATGCAAATTTATAAAGGTAAGTTTTTAATGTTCATAAAATATGGATTACAAATTATTTTTAGATAGTTTATTTTCCAACATGACACTCAACTGACTGTTATCTTGGGTGGCATCAACTCTATTCCATCTCTCTCCTTCCTTGGAGAAATCACATCCTTTATCGAAAGTCGATGAAGGTCCGATGAAAGGTGAAGGTGAATCCTGACGATTAAGGTCCTTTATCGAAAAGCCCTTCATCGTCGATCCTCCTGTTCTTCATTCTTCGATCTCGAATCCCAGTAAATTTCACCTTTTAGTCTAGAGACCTCATGCCATTTATCCTCGAATCTTCAGTCTTCGTGCCCTTCATTCTTTAATCTCGTGTCCATCCCTCAAGTATTAAAGGTCCTGAATTAACTTATTTTACAAGAAATAAGAACATGCAAATTTATAAAGCTAAGCTTTACAATCTTCATAAATTATGGATTACAAATTTGCTTGGAGAGAGCTTATTTTTTCCAAAACACCCAACTAATAGTTATCTTGGGTGGCATCAACTCTATTCCTTCTTCCTGTTCCTTGGAGAAATCGCATTTCCTCCTTGAGTCCTGTAACGAAAAAGCCCTTCATCGTCGATCCTCCTGTTCTTCATTCTTCGATCTCGAATCCCAGTAAACTTCACCTTTTAGTCTAGAGTCCTCATGCCATTTTCGTCGAATCTTCAGTCCTCATGCCCTTCATTCTTTAATCTCGTGTCCATCCTCAAGTATTAAAGGTCATGAATTATCTTCCTTTACAAGAAATAAGAACATGCGCATTTATAAAATTAAGCCTTTCAATCTCCATAAATTATGGATTACAAATTTGGAGAGAACTTGTTTTCCAAGTGGTCTCTCATATGACACTCAACTGACAGTTATATTGGGTGGCATCAATTCTGCACTCACTTTCGTCATCAACCCTCCTCCTTTGGAGATCCTCCTCCTTATTCTTGAGTCTCAGGTCCTTCATCGTCGATTCTTGCCCTTCATCCTTTAGTCTGGAAGCATAGTGAACTTCATCCTCAGGTCTCGAGTCATCAAGCCATTTATCCTCTGAATCTCCAGTTCTTGTATTCTTCATCCTTTAGTGTTGTGTCCTTCCTCAGGTATTAAAGTGCTGAATTAAATTCCTTTTCAAGTATAAGAACATGCGAATTTATAAAGTTAAGTCTTTCAATCTTCATACATTATGGATAACAAATTGCTTTGGAGAGAGTTTATTGCCAAGTGTTCTCCCATATGACACCCAAATGATAGTTGTATTGGTTGGCATCCACTCTACGCCCTCTTTCCCTCAATTCTCTTTCCTTGGAGAAGTTCCATTTCATTCTTGAGTCTCAGGTTCTTCATCGTCGATTCTTCGCGTCCTTCAGTCTTTAGTCTCGAGAAGCGTAGCGAACTTCATCCTCGAGTCTCGAGACATCATGCTAATTATCCTCGAATCTCGAGTCCTCGTGTCCATCTTCAAGTACTAAAAGTTTCCTTCATGCAATAAGAACATTCAAATTTATGGACTAAAAGATCTTAAAGTGGCATCGAGTTCCAATCCGTGACAAGTAGTTTTTTTATGTAAAAGTTATTTAATTTTAAATGTTTACTATTTTTCATTTTTAAAATCTAAAATTTTTTTAATATTGAATATTTCTACACAGGTTTAAAAATATAACTTTTATTTTAAGTTTAAATTAAAAGTTTTATTATATATATATATATATATATATATAATTTTAAAAAAACTATATAAATTTTTGTATAAATAAGAGCATGCAAGTTTTTAGAGGGAAAATAAATATATAAATGTTGAATAGGTAATACATAACTAATATAAAAAACCCGTATGCATAGTTAAAATCCATCATTCACTAAGCTACATAGTCAAATATATAAATAATTTTTAAATTTGGCATAATTGCTTTTGAAATAAAACATGACATAAATCATTACAACTAGTTTTCAAAAACTATTAAAAATAGTGTTACAATAACTGTTCAGCATTTTAAGGTTATATATTTTATAGATATCTTTCCATTAATTATAGTATTTGTATTTTATAACCACTATGTATAATGTGCGTTACGAACAATATTGAAAGTTAAAAAGAATAACAAATAACTTTCTTCGACTGTGATGAAAAGTCACAATATATTTTTAAAAGGTATTTTTAATTATATACAGTAATTTTACATAATATACATAAATTTATTATTAATGTATAATACATTAATTTATTATTAACTAATTTTTAAATTTTATTATATACAATTATATTTTTCAAAGATATATTACGTAACTTTAATGTATCCATTTATTCAAAACACTAGAATTAAATTTTATTATTATTTTTGTAACTTTAGCAGTTTCTGAAGTTTTTATTTCTATATTTTTCTTTAAAATAAAATTTCATTTTTCATCCATCAAAGTTCACAATGAAAATGTACTATACAAATAAACTTTGACAAATATAAGATGCTTATGTCTGTGAGTGATAAAATACTTAGAGACTAAATTTTTGTAACTTTTTTTTTTTTTTTAAATTAAACATTGTAGACAATTTTCTTTTGTTATACAGTGAAACATAAGCCAATTTAAAATAACTTTTAATAAATGAATGAAGAATTATTTCTTAATATTAAAATAAATCCCTAACTTACCGATGTTTTTAATCATAAATTCACAAAATATATAAAATCTAATTTACAATTTGAAGTTCTTTCTGGTGTACCGAAAAGTAATTTAAAATTGACATTCCTTAAAATTCTTGTTCTTATTTGTCATGAACAAAATTTTTATGAATATCGGACAACACAAATAGTAAGCGTTTAAAAAAATGGCAAGAATTCGAAAAGATGTTAATTTTTATTAATACGCTTTTATTAGCTTCACCTGTATGTTTATATGTGTATGTAACTGACTTTTCCCCTGATCTGTTTCTCCCCATATACACTATTTAAGCTGCAAAGTAACATTTACAGGCATCTTTCAGAAAAAAAACAGTTGATTCTTTTTAATACGCTATTATATTAGTTTCACCTGAATGTTTGTTTTCTTTGTTTGTAACTGACTCTTTGGGCTCGATTTTTGCCCTACTTTAAGCGATCAGATTTAATTTAAACGTTGTAGACTTATCAAGGACCGACGACACTAAAATAGTTTGATAAGTTTATTATCTCATCATGATTAAGATCGTCAGGATTAGAGATTTTATTTTAACTTATGAAGAGCAATTTAACCCATGTAGAATGAAAGTATTCAGTAAAGACATTCAAACCTACATGGGACAATGGATGACGCGCCTGACTACGGATCAGGAGATTCCCTGTTCGAATCCTGGCTGCCTCGTCCTATTCGCATTTAGCCTTTGTTTTACTCACAATTACAATTACACCTCATTTAAATATTATAGTTTAAAAACACTAAAAAACATGCTTTTAGAGTTAATCAAACTAAAAAGTAAAAATTAATTAATAGTTTAAAAACTAAAAATCACGCCTTTAGAGTTAATCAAACTAAAAAGTAAAAATTGAATAGTTTTAAAAAAAAAAAAAACTAAAAATGAGTTAATCAAACTAAAAAAAAAAATTAATGAATAGTTTAAAAAAACTAAAAAAAAACGCTTTTAGTTAATCAAACTAAAAATGTAAAAAATAATTGTTAACATAAGAATAAAATGACTGACGAGAAAATGAATGTCACTGTTCTAAAACGTAGGGTGCTTTGTATGACATTTTAAACTAACTCTGCATTTCTAAATGAAACTAGTGAAAAATTATAACGATTGACATCGAGCACCCCACGCTTTTAGAACAGGGACATTCATTTTCTCGTCAGTCATTTTATTCTTATGTTAACAATTATTTTTTACTTTTAGTTTGATGAACTCTAAAAGCGTTTTTTAGTTTTTTTAAACTGTTAATTTATTATTCAAACTACCAATCAATCTTTTTAAGAACCGTAAAAATACAGCATGTGAGTTAAACAGGTAAGTTGCGAATGAATAACATACAATGCACATCGATTCTTTACCTATGGTGGCCCATATAGAAGCAAGCATGGGTACGCATGAAAACGCACGCAAGTATAAGTTTCGAATCCTTATTGGAGTCTACATCAATTACTATTTTAAAAACCTAAACACGATGGTGACTGTAAAAGTATCTGAATGAGTTTACAATTGTCAAATTGCCTAGGGAGCAATTTTTCGGGTTTTCTTCTATACAAACAAGCAAATCTGGGGCAGTTATTCCTAAAATAGCCCCCACGGAATTATGCATAAAGGTATTACTTAAAGTCCTTCATTGCATGCCAACAGATTGTATGCAGTATGTATTAATGGAACGCGACGATTTGTTCTATAATATCCACCAATTCACAGAAAATTTAAATATTTTGGTTTTCCTTCTATAAGATAGATGGAAATAGTTTATTTTATTTCTCACTGAAGTGAAACTACCAAAAAAAAATGTTTATCTTTCAAAAGCTAAATTATTTTGTGTTAAAATTCATCGTATTTGTTATGTATAACTTTTAAACGTCGTCGTCGTAACCTTTATAACATCGTATTTGCCCTATAATTCCCTAATGAAAAGTGTTAGGCAGTGTTTAGTTGTTGTTGTTTAACAGTATGCAAGAATAAAAAATATCAAACAATTATAAACTAATTCGATAAGTTTAATTTTTCATATTAAAATACAAAAGACAGTCATTGAAAAGACTTCCCTTTATTTTAACAATGTATCGTTTTTTTTTTAAACTTATTGAATGCAAAATAATGGAAGAAAAAGATTTGCGTCGCTTAACGAAAAACAAACATAATTAAATGCAACAACTGCCAATAAATTTTGCTAACATTTTTTATAACTTTTTTCAAAGAACAATTTTGTTTAAACAATAAAGTTTCTTATTAATTCAAACCTAAAAAAAAGTATAAGTAGACAAAACAAAAATTAAAACTGTGATATTATTTAAACAAATTGTTTAAAATTAATTATTTTTTTGTTTTAATTTATTTAATTTACAGATTAGAAAAGGTAAGTGATGATATTGTTAGAAGTTTTTTTAGTAAATTAGAAATATATATATATATGTGTGTGTGGGTGTGTGTATTTTTATTTTACTAAAAAAATACTCTAACAATATATATATTTATTCACTTTTTAAAATTTATATAAATAATTGTAACTAGATCTCTTTGACAATTTTCGACAATACGTCGTAGGCAACTATGATTCATACGAGGATAACTCTGAAATTTTGAGACCGTGGCAGACGACAAACGCAGGAAAAAATATTCGTTAAATTCGTAAATTTGAACTCTTTTATAGCCACAGGCGATAATTTGTGGCAACAATTGCAATTTAGCTGTCGTAGAATAGTGTCTGGAAGAAAAGAAAATGAAATTGACGCAAGAGAATTATCGCGCTACGATTTTCTATGATTTTAAAGTGGGATTAAATCAAGAAGAATGCCTAGCACATGGACACGAAGATCCATCTCGTGCTACTGTATTTAGATGGTTTACAGAATTTCGTAGAGGTCGAAGTTCTCTGTTGGATCAAAAACACACAGGAAGACCTTCATCAGCTGTAGTTCCAGAAAATGTGGCGGCCGTAAAAATGTTAGTCGATGATAATTGCTGCACTTACCAAATGATACAGAAGAAACTTAACATTGGATCCGCAGTTATACATAGAATTATTCATAAGGAACTGCATATGAAAAAATTAGATTGTCGTTGGGTCCCCCGTAATTTAACAGAACACCAAAAAACGGAGTCTGTCAGAATCTGCTAAGAAACCATAAAATTACTTAATGATGGTGGACACCGCTTTATTTCTAAAATCATAACTGGTGACGAAACTTACATACCGTTTTTTTGACGTTCCATCACGGCAAGAAAATAAAGTATGGGTCTTTGAAGATGACCCCAAAGCAACAATTGTGAAAAGCCAATGAACAATGAAAGAAGTAATGTATGCCTTTTCTTCAGAAGGACGGGATTGGTCAAAGCCATCAAGTTGGAGGGACACAGCCAGAAGACAGTCACAGCTACACTGGTACACCACTAAGTGTTTTCCAGAAATTCTTCAAAAAGTGAATATAAGGGGACCATGATACTTCATCTTCTCATACGGCAAGATCGACAGTCGAATTCCTTAACCAAAAACACATCAAAGTGATAGAACATCCGAGCACGGCGATTCACGTTGAATCTCTTCAATCGACTCAAAACGGTGTCCCCGAAATGGCCTTTTGAGTTTAGGGGAATAGCCAGAAGTGGCGCGGTGTGAATACGGTGGTTGTGGAACGATATGGGTTTCAATTTTGGCGAAAAAGTCACGAAGAATTAATGCAGTGTGAGTTGGCACATTTGAGTTGGATTTCGGTACCAATCGAGATTTGACGCGTTTGAGTGCCCAAAATGGAATTGACCGATCGTTTTGAAATTTCAACATTCAATTTTTTTTATCATTTTACATTTTATCATTTTTGAAATCATTTTATGAACTTTTGATTTTTAATTCATAAAATGATTTTTAAATCATAAAAAATGTTTTCCGATTAAAACTAGACAATGAAATAAAATAAAGAACGGCTTTCGGTGCTGCACTTTACTTTTCCATTAAACTCTTCATCGAAACATCCGAAGAGCAATGTTTTTATTGAATTCCTTCTCGTCGTGGATATAGGAGAGCAAATTGAAGTACTTCGAAAAATAATATTATTTCTCATGACAGGCGTTATTGCTTTATGCCCCCATGCTCTTTGCAGGCTCTCTCTCTCTTTCTTTCTTTAATATTATTTTTATAACTTTCAATAATAGCAATAATGCTCTGAAAGGAGATCCAAAACTCTATTTGCTCAAGTAGGAAGTTTAAAGGCTTGAATCAAGAAGAATAGGATATTGTTAAGTGTGTGTGTGTGTTTTTTTCTTGCACTGAACTTTTTACAAAAATATATTAAATATCTTATGTTTATTATAAAATATCTAACTTTCTAGAATTTAATATCGCAGTTATTTCTCTTATTTACTAAAAATAAAGGGTTTATTATTACACTTTAATATCTAATAAAATTTTTAATTATAAATCGATTTAAGTATAAATTTGATTCTTCTTTGAATTTATATATATGTGTAAAGTTATATTATGTCACGCATAAAAAAAAAATTATTGAGTTATAAACTTAGTTGGATATTTTAAATACATATTATTTATTTTAATTTCCCAGAAAAATTATTTCTTTACTTAGCTTTAATATTAATTTTTTGCACTGAAATTATTAACTTATTAAATACATTTGTACGTATTTCTATGGAAAGCATTACAATTGTCCCTTCTGAATTTAATAATAACCTTTGTTAACGGCTACATTAGACGGCAAATATTAGGCGTATAACGACTTCAGAAGAGGGCCACTTTCAGGTTTATGTGAACACTTGAATTTTTATTTACAAGCCCTATATATATATATGTGTGTGTGTATATATATATATATATATATATATAAATGAACCCTGGGTTATTATACAAAGAAATGAAAATTAAAAATATAAGTGCACGATTAAATCACTTCATTCCAAGGTCGGTGATTTTCAGAGTTCTCAAGTCGACATTGAATGTAATTACCTGCCAGACCTTAATATGGCGTGATACACCAAACAAGCGGAAATTCTGGCCTATACAGTCAGTTCAGATAAAAAAGAAAAACAACGCTTGGTCAACTCGTCGCAGAACTCTCACTTCTTCTTCTTTTTCTTCAAAAAAAAAAAAAAAAAACCTCGTTTTTAAGACAATCTGTTAAGAGGGAGGGTCAGCTTCCTTCACTTCTCATTGGAGTAGACATTTCTCAGCTTGTGGTCTATCACCAGTCATATAATTTTCAGTTGTTTCTACCTGTGAAGTACCTCACAGACATTCTCTAATTTCTTCATTACACATGATATTGAATATCTGCTATCAGATTTGAGTGACAGGTTGTTCTCATTAGTTCAAAACATTAATTGCATGTAATATAACTACCCACAATGCTGCTCGTCTGCTGTAAAATTTAAGTGATTAATAGTTATTATATATATTTGTCAAATAGCATACATTCCTCTCTTATAGGAATGAAATGCCAAAACTCTTCCCGTGAGATGCTACACTGTAAAACGTGGATAGAAAATTATTATTTAGAAAATTATGGATACCGTGGAAAATTAAAAGAAATATCATAGAAAATTATTATTTTTTAAAGCTGACATATTGAATTTTTCGAAAATACGTGAACTGCAGAGAAGTGAATAATGGAAACCCAACCTAACCTTTCCTAATAAAAGCTTTTTGTCTTTTTTTATACATAACAATTCATAAGAAATATTGTAGTTTTGAGATTTTTCAAGCAATAAAAACCAACTTTTATATAGAATTATATGGGTTTAAAAAGTTAATAATTCTTAAAGGAATATTTAAAAATGCAAATTGACTTTTGAGTATTTTCAAACGAATCAAATTTGATTTATTTAAACTTTAAAAAGACAATAAAAATAATTTAAATTATCTAAAAATTTGAATGAATGCATTTCAACAAAGTGATAATGTTATAAAAGATTCCATTAGTTCTTGACAGACTAAAAAAATATTAATTGATTTTTATTTTAATTTCAGTTTTCATTTATAACAATTGATACTCAGCTAATTAATACGGGAAGTTGAATATAAGTTGCAGTTGGCTTATTTCATATGAAAGGGAACGTTCGAGTACACATTTTTTATAAAGTCAAAATGTTTGATCATGAAACATCCAAAAAGCAATATTTTTGAAATTCATATTTTGACTAAAATACATATTTCATATTTTGACTACGCCTTTTCACCCTTTTTGAATATATACCAAATATATTATGCGTTAATTATTACAAAGAAAAATGAGCAAAAAAAAAAAAAAAAATGAATTCTTGGGTAGCCATTATAGTATGTTTTCCATATGAATTAAGAATTTTTGTACTCTTCTTTTCAACCTTTTCTGAATATATACATGTCGCAATATTTCATCACATATACTGAATATATACATATATAGTATATTATATGTAATAATAATTAAATAAATGAGCAAAAATATTAACCCATTCTTTTCTACCCCCGAATGTTTTTTTATGAATGTTTTTAAATATTGGTTACTTTTTGAGTTTAAGCATTAGATAATTTATCTTATAAAATAAATATTTGTAACCCGAAAATAGATCCATCAGCAAAAAGGCCTTAGTGCAATATTTGCTTATTGAAACTTCCACAACAATAAGTCCGTGATCGTCATTTCTTTGGGCGATATTGAATCCAAACAATCTGTGTGAGCGCTCACGTAAAAGAAACTGCCACGGGGTCTATTAGCCCGATCGTTGACACGCGGGATTAATGTCAACGGCAGCTCATTCATCTGTGTTTTTTTTGCGGTTTTCTGATAGTTCCGAGAAAATCACGAGGAAAATTGCCCATAAAGACAAGAAAGGAAAACATTGGGCTGCGTCGCCCTCCAATATAGCGTGATGAAAATGGAAGTTCAATTACTAAAAGCCGAAGGACTTATCGAAAAAGTTTATAAACTCTGGCCGATTTAATTAGTCTGTTTATAAATGAAAGAAATATATTCTAAATTTCTTGAGGCAATATTGATACAAGTTTGAAACATTGTGTGCAATTTTTCTTAGAATATTTCACTTGCTTGAAAAAAAGAACATAAAACATATTCCAATTTTCATTTTATTTGTTGGTGGCAAATGTAATGCTTTTGTTAACCATAGCAGAGGTTTCCCAAACATAACAAAGTCTGGTACCCCCTTCCTTACCCCCTGGTAAGAGAATCAGAATTTTCTCATTCTGTTAAGAGGGAGGGGTATATCAGAACCCCCTAACTCATCAGAATCAGAATTTTTCTTAACCTGTGGCACACAAATATACACTAGTAAACCCGTCAGAAATATTTGTTGATGGCATATGCCATGCAATTTTTAACTACAGCAGACGTTCCCAAATTTAACAAGTCGTGGTAGTCCTCCTTCTTCAGAGAAATAGAATTTTGTCATGGCACCCTACATGTGGCATACTAATACACACTAGTAAACCTGTCTGAAGTATCTGTTGTTGGCAAATGCCATGCTTTTTGTTAACTATAGAAGAGGTTCCCAAACCTAACCGAGTCGTGGTGCTCCAACTCTTAAGAGAATTAGAATTTTTTCATGGCACTAGCTTATGGCATACTAATATAAACTAGTAAACCCGTCTTAAGGTGTCACTTCTCCTGATAAAACGTTATATTTCTATGCAAACATGATAAGCGACAACAGCAAAAAAAAAAAAAAAAAAAAAAATGTTGTTGTTGCTTCTTATCCTACTTCGTAGATATCTAGGCCCAGCCCACGAATCTATATGGACTCATGGTTGAAGGGAAAGGGGACAGCTTCTGCTCTGATGGAGAACCCGTAGGTAGAAATCTTGTTTGGCTCCATTGATACAAGTAACAAAGTCCATTGAGTGAAGTAACAAAGCAGCATTTACAAAAATAAAGCAACGCTAAGATTAATCGTTATTAAAAATAATGCTGATATCAAAATCGTTCAGGACTCTACATTCTTAAATTACTTTCTATAAATGCTCTTTTATTTTGAAAAAAAAGACGAAGATGAATCCTTATCCCAAAATGAATAAAAAGAACCAAAAATTAATACACCAAAAACCTTTCTCACACAAATCTCTCCAAGAGAAAAGCGAAATAAAGTTTTGATTGTTCGGAATCAAAGCCATTGCCATTTCTTTCAACAGAAGAGTAGCACTCCACCAAATAAAAATGTCGTTCTTCTTCCAGGTGAACGGTTATAGCGCATACCTCCCCCATTATGGTGGAGGAGAGGCATTGCCAGCTCCTTTGTCTTGCCGTAACGATCTTCTTTTTGCTCCTCTGCCCACCCCCCGCTTGGTTACTTCCGCTCTATCACCTGTTGCCATGGCAACAACTTCACAAAAAGCCCTCCTGCGAGAATGCGTCATACGAGTTTACCTGTATGGAATAATCTTAGCAGAGAATTTCTCCCGTGTGTGCTTGGTGACGTTTTGGCAAAATATTCAAATGCGATTGGTTGGAATGGTGCGACGCATAGACGCATTAATAAATGAATATGTGGAAATACGGTTTTTCTTTCTTAAAGGAAGAGATTTTATTCAAAAGATTTAATTTAATTTAGTGAAGCTGTATGTGTCAGGAAACGAGGAGATAGCATGCATGTTTATTGATGTTTAAATTTCTCTGGATAGTGAAAAAATAAGGAAATAGACAGGAAGCTGTATTTTTTTTGTTGTTGTTGTTTATTTTTAAAGGAATATTTTCTTTAGCAAATAGTTTAAGTAAACTAAAATTGGAGATTAAATAGACACTGAATTCAAAAGTTGTCTTTTAGTTCCGATTTTGGTGTTTTTAATTTTTTTATGGTAATGCTATCAATGTCTTTAAAACTTTTTGTTTTTAAAATTTTTATACATTTTATCACAAATATTAATAAATTAAAATAAAATAAAACACTTGCCGTTTTTCACGTAGAATTGTTTTATAAAGCGCAATATTTGAATTTAGACATTGATCAACTATAATTTTCTCTAAAAAATAAATGATACTTGTAATATTCCTTTTAATTCTCTGTAGATCTTTTCATTCCTTTAATTTATTTAATTTAGAAGACGTAAATTATTTGCAACAAATTTGTGTTACTCATGTAGTCATATGAAGTACGCATGTATGTAGTCATATGTAGTCGTATGAATTGTGTATGTATGTAGACATATGTAGTCGTAAAAGTATGTATGTAGTCATATGTAGTCGCATGAATTGTGTATGTATGTAGACATATGTAGTCGTATAAAGTATGTATGTAGTCATAAGTAGTCATGAAGACCCTATTTATTTCGTTATTGCATTCATCATGTCATACATGATATTCCATATTATAGGAAATGTGTATTGCTGACTTATATGGTCTTTCATTCTAGATGTGATAATGCATGATAACTCCCATGTAAGAAAACGCAGGTTTGAATACTGAAGTAGGCAGATATTTTAGTATGTATGGTGTTTCACCGAAGAGTTTTAAAAAAATGCAACAATTGTAACTTAAATCCACTATAACCATTTGGTGATTACAAAAATTACCATTTCATATGTTTACTACATCAATCGTTTGATTATTATTGAAAGTACTTTCAAATATTAATTTTCATGATTTGCAAAATAATAATGATAATAATAATTGAATGATAAGAATGTAATGTATAAGTAATCAGGTATGCTAACTAATATCATAGGAATAATATCTAATAACTAACGCTAACTAATATCTATATAATCAATAAAAAGAAATTGCTACATCAAGATTTATTGTATTATGTTAAAAAGTTAAAGAATTTAAAATTAATTAAAAAATTATTAAAAATTTCATTAAGAAATTAAGTTAAATAATTTTCAAAGCTTTATTAATATTGAAATTAAAAAATGTAATGAATGAATTTTTCAAATATATACTCAGTTTTTACTGACATTTTTTAATGAAATTTAACTTCTTATTTTATAATTGTGCCTATCTAAATTAATTTAAATATTTTATTTTCGCAAAGTTTTGTTAATTTTTTTATCCCAAATTTTTAAAAAACTTATTTAGGGGTATATTTACCCCATAGGTAATCCGTAACAGGTACGTCCGTATCAGTCTTATTTTTATATTTTACCATTATATATTATTATATAGAATTGTCAGTTTTTCATATGTTATTATATAGTTAATCATGTATAATTTTAATATAAAATAAGGTTTTTAGATCTATATTAAGCAATTTTTAATTTAACACTTACACACACACACTTTTTACTTTTCTTTTAAAACTTTACACTTTAAATATTCACAAATATATTTTGTTTAATGCTCTACACATACTTAAATATATAACAGTTAATTTATATTACATTTTTACAGAGAAAATTACTTAAATTTTACTTTTTTTCATAAAGGGCTTCTTTTCTTTCTTTTTCAACTTTTCAGACTAACTAAAAGTTTATCATTTTTTTCTGCCTAATAATAATAATAGAAAGAAAAGCAAAAAAAAACCTTTAAAAAAAAATTTAAAGGTTTGTTCGATAATGTAAAAACCCAAAACAATTTTCATATTTAAAAAAAAAAAAAATCCTGAAAATGGCCGTTATGAAAAAATGAAATGTACTTTATTCTATAAAAAAATAAATTGTAAAAAAAAAAAAAAGAACAAAGCTTTGAAAAGAGTGAAAAAAAAAATATTAATATAAATGCAATGAATCTTAATTAAGAAAGTGCATTCATTATGAAGTTTTTCTTCTTTTTTTTTACCTACAAGTTTTCGTTCATATTTTTCCACATTTCCTTCAGGTCTTCTTTTTAACAAAGTATGAAGAAGAAGAAAGAAAAAAAAAAAGCAACAGGTAAGAAATGCCTTTTTGGAGATCATTACGAAGAAGTTCTGAGGGGAAAAAACAAAATGGCGCTGTTGCACAGTTATCATTTCTCTGATATAAGACAAATGAGATTCCTTAATGAAGGAATGAAGGAAACCGACTTTTTCTTTTACAATGAGATGGAATTGTTATTTGTTCCAATTAACAAGACATGTTTTTCTTCTGTTTAGGATTCGAATTCAGAGATGATTAAACCATGAAATATGTTTGCCATCATTATCTACGTAATTAAAAATCGAAATGCGGATATAAGTAAAGATTCAACAAAGCATAAACAATGTTTCAGTGAGTATTATTATATTATATGTATAGTTGTATATTTAGCATATTTACACTATACATATGAATAATGTTGAATCCTTGTAATTAAAAGTCATCAAGAAAATCATAAATATGGAATTGTACCAACAGCAATGAAATATATTGTTAACTAACGATGAAATATATTGCCATTATTATCTACGTAATTAAGAAATCGAATTGCGAATATAAAGAAAAGATTCAACATGAAGTAAACATTGTTTCATGAGTCAATATTCATATATTACTGTGTCCAAAAAGTAAGAGCCATTTTCAATTTAAAATTCCCGGAGCTTATGGAATTACAGTTTGCTTCTCTTTTTAGGTCGCTGGCCCTGTCCTCGACATTTGTGTGAAATTTGACGTCAAAAAATATTCATCAGTGTTTGAGTTACGCTTGGCTTTGTGAGACGTTAAAACAGATTCTGGATTTTTTTGAAATGTCTGAATTCATTGAGCAAAGAACTTGCACTAAATTTTCTTTGCGTAAATGTACAGAATGAGGCAGAAGGCATTCGGTGTGCATTCCTATATGGGAAAAGAAATGTTTAGAAGTGGTATAAACTGTTCAAAGAGGCAGAGAACGCAGCGTTGAAGACAGAGCCCTCTGGTCGACCACCAACCTTAACCGACAGAGCTCACGTCCAAAAAATTAAAGATTTGATGTGAAAACCGTCCATTTACAACTAGAGACCTTGCTGACGATGTTGGAATTTCAAAAGGATCGGTTCATTCCATTTTGGGCCTCAAACGCGTCAAATTTCGAATGGTAACGAAAACACTGAATGCTCTAGCTCACACTGCATTGATTCTTCGTGACTGTTTCGCCAAAAACGAAACCCACATCGTTCCACAAACACCATATTCACACCGTAAGATTTCTGGCTATTCCTAAACTCAAAAGAACACTCGGGGACATCATTTTGAGTCGATTGAAGAGATTCAACGTGAATCACCGCGCGCTTTGAAGGCCATCCCTTAACCTTAACCGACGTAGCTCACGTCCAAAAAATTAAAGATTTGGTGTTTGAAAACCGTCCATTTACAACTAGAGACCTTGCTGACGATGTTGGAATTTCAAAGGATCGGTTCATTCCATTTTGGGCCTCAAACGTCAAATTTCGAATGGTAACGAAAACACTGAATGCTCTAGCTCACACTGCATTGATTCTTCGTGACTGTTTCGCCAAAAACGAAACCCATATCGTTCCACAAACACCATATTCACACCGTAAGATTTCTGGCTATTCCCTAAACTCAAAAGAACACTCGGGGACATCATTTTGAGTCGATTGAAGAGATTCAACGTGAATCGCCGCCATCCCTACCGATGACTTTTTAGCATGCATTGAGGATTGGAAAAAGTTGTCATAAGTGCATTATGTCCGGAGGATTACTTTGAAGGCGATGAAATAAATTTGGAAGAATAAATAAGAGTTTTTGATTGGTCTTCTTTTTGAGAACAGTAGTATCTTACATTTTTATAGAGAAAATTACTTAAATATCTCAATTTTTTTCATGAAGGCTTCTTTTTTCTTTTTTTTTTCAACTTTTGAGACTGACTAAAAAGTTCACAATTTTTTTCTGGCTAATAAAACTTTTACAAAAAAACCTTTTAACCAGAAAAAAAAAAAAATTAAAGGTTTGTTCAATAATGTAAAACTCAAAACCATTTTTATATTTTATTAAAAAAAATTTCATAAAAATTATCGTTATGAAAATGCTCGAATGTATTTTTATTCTATATAAAAAATAAATTTTAAGAAAAAAAAAAAAAAGAACAAAGCTTTGAAAGAGTAAAAAAAAAAAAAAAATATTAATATAAATGCAATGAATCTTAATTAAGAAAGTGCATTCATTATGAAGCTTTCTTTTTTTTACCTACAAGTTTTCGTTCATATTTTTTTCACATTTCCTTTTGGTCTTCTTTTTAACAAAGTATGAAGAAAAAAGAATAAAAAAAAAAAAGCAACAGGTAAGAAATGATTTTTGGAGATCATTACGAAGTAGTTCTGAGGGAAAAAACAAAATGGCGCTGTTGCACAGTTATCATTTCTCTGATATAAGACAAATGAGATTCCCTTAATGAAGGAATGAAGGAAACCAACATTTTTTTACAATGAGATGGAATTGTTATTTGTTCCAATTAACCAAGAAATATTTTCTTCTGTTTAGGATTGGGATTCAGAGATGATTAAACCATGAAATGTATTGCCATCATTATATATGTAATTAAAAATCGAAATGCGGATATAAGTAAAGATGCAACAGAAAGTAAACATTGTTTCATGAGTTATTATTCATATATCATATATTAATATTCTTGTAAATAAAAGTCATCAAGTTAATCATATATATAACTGTATATTTTATATTATATATTTAATCCTTGCAATTAAAAGTTATCAAGTAAATCATAAATATGTTACTGTAACCACAACAATCAAATATATTGTCCTTATTATCTACGTAATTAAGAAATCGAATTGCGAATATAAGAAAAGATTCAACAAAAAATAAACATTGTTCCATGGGTTATTATTTATATGTATAGTTACATATTGTATACAATATGTAGAATCCTTATAATTAAAAATCCTCAAGAAAATCATAAATATGAAACTATAACCACAACAATGAAATATATTGTCATCAAACCGTGAAATATATTGTTTTCAAACCATAAAATATATTGTCATTATTATCTAAGTAATTAAGAAATCGAAATACGAATATAAGAAAAGATTCAACGAAAAAAATAAACATTGTATCCTGAGTTTTCATATAGTTGTATATTGCATATTATATGTTGAATCCTTGTAATTAAAAGTCATCAAGTAAACCATAAATATGCTACTATAACCACAACAATGACATATATTGTCATTATTATCTACGTAATTAAGAAAAAGAATTGCGAATATAAGAAAAGATTGCATCAAAAAAATGAACGTTATTTCATGAGTTATTATTCACATACAAAGTTGTACATTGTGAATAGTATGTTGAACCCTTGTAATGAAAATTCATCAAGTAAATCTAAATATGCTACTGTAAACCCAACATTGAAATATATTGTCATCAAACCACGAAATATATTGTCATCAAAACCCTAAATATAAGTCATCAAAACTATCATTCATAACGTTGTTTCATGAGTTAATTCACATATAAATCCCTAAATATGCAATGTAATGAAAACTGTAAATCCTAAATATGCAACAATGAAATATATTGTCATAAACCACGAAATATATTGTCATCAAAACCATGAAATATATAGTCATCAAAACTATGAAATATATTGTCATTATTATCTACGTAATAAAGAAATTGAAATGCGAATATAAGAAAAGATTTAACGGAAAAAATAAACATTGTTTCGTGAGTTCTTATCCACTTATTCACATATATAGTTGTAAATTGTATACTTAAATATGTATTGTGCTTGTAAATAAAATTAAAGTGTTCCTGTTATCTTGAAAGTGGAAACCTCTTCTTGAAGCCTTGATATGTCTGGTATAGATCAAGGCGTTACAATGTAAATTAATGATTTGCTTAGTAGCTTAGATTAGCTTAGTAAAATTTAATCAAAATTTATATATGAATTTATATTAGATGCCAATTCATTTTGTATATAAATTCTAAAAAAATTATAAGTTTATTTAATATTGCTTTATTTAATTAGTACCACAATAATCTCCCCGTTACTGTGTCTTAACATAGTTGAAAGTAAGATTGCAGTGAGATTACCTTAAACGGAAGTATCCACTCACCTATAAATTGATTGCCTCTTTGAACTAAAAACTTTCAGTGATTTAAGAAACCTTTTAATAAATTGATCTCTATTCCCATATGAATTAATTTTTTGAATGGAGTGAGTTGTTTTCTGTTATTAAAGAGAATTGTTCTTGGTGAACTTTTCTAACTTGCAGTACAATTAAATCAATTTAGTGACTATTATTGTATACAAAGATTAAAAAAACATTGAAACTCGGATAATTTACTTAAGTCTTTAGTGATTAAACAAAAAGATTTCTTTTCTGAAAATATTTTTTTTCTCTTTAAATGATAGCGTTTGCATTAATTAAGCATAACAAAAAGTAAATCGCTTTTTTTGTGGAAAAACAGCGTTGAAATAACAAAAAGAACAGAGCGATAGAATAACTTTTGGGAAATGAAAACAAGATCTTAAAGATTTCCAGTTTTCGTTTTCCAGTAATTTTTATGCCGACAGCTCTTTTGTAACTTAGAATTAATCAAGTTTTTTTTAAAACAATTTTACAATCTGATTATCTTATTAATTCGAGTTCGGTTAAGCTTATTTTATATATGATAACAACTGATCTTTTAATTAAACAAACTGTTGATTCTGTTCTCTAATCTTCTATGTTTGTCGAAGATTATTATAAGGCTTTTTAAAAAACACAGAAAGTAATATATTTTTACAAAGATGCAAGGATTATTTAATTGATTATCATAATAATTTAATTAATTCCATTTTAAACTAAATTTTTATTGTGTAAATTAAAACTAATTTGAAAGACTTCAGTTTAAAATAAAAAAGCAATATGCTTATTGGATAATTTTTAAAAGTTGTAAAATTGTTTTGAATTACAATAATATGAAATATAATGTTTATTTGTAAATTTAATTAAATTAATTTAGATTGTTAAACAATAAACCGATGGAAAAATAACTGCATAAGATAGATTTGGTTTGGTTTTGTTCATTTTCACTCTTCCCTGTTTTTTATGCCCAATTAGTAATTTATTGTGTAGTATTGTGTATTGTGTAGTATTGTAGTATTATTGTATTAGTAAAGTGTATAGAAGCATGATTTCTCTTCAAATTTATTGTTAATTTTTTATACCAGTATCATAAAACTTTTTTTAAAATTATACAAGTTTGAATAAATGTGAAGGTTATAATCAATTATACTAAATTTAGTTTACAAATTTTTTTTGAAACAAGATATTTTTAATAATTAAAAGTCCAATTTTCAGGTGCGGAACTTCTTGGGAGTCGCTTTATGGTGATTTTCTGTGTTAACAATAAGTGTAAATTTTAAAAATTATTTGAGAAGAACAACAAATTAATTTATTGAAACATTTTCTTAAAGTTTTCCATTGTCTTTCAGTTACATATTATCAAACAAAATATTTTTATGCAACAAAAAAGATGTATTGTATGGCAATTTACATGAAATTAATTATTATTTATTATTTACATATAAGATTGGAATGCAGTTTAATCCATACCTTGGAGAAGAAATATTTTAAGAGGGGGGGGATAATGAGACAAACATAGTAAATTTAATTTATGCAAATTTAAATTTAAGCTGCAAATTATCATTTCTATAAGCTAAATCTTTAATAAAATTTTTTTGTGGTACTAATTCAATAAAGCAATATAAAAATAAAATAATATTTTTAGAATTTACACACAAAATAAAATGACAACAAATATAAATTCTTTTATAAATTTCGGGGACCTGACAGCAGAGTGACTAGCTCAGGCGCTCGATGCCCCTAGATTCAGGTTCGAGTCCTGGTGATGCCATGGATGTTTGTAGGGGTTCGAAATCCACTTTTTAAACCCCATGTTCCATGACTAATGTGACTGTTGGGCTTATTGCTGACAACTCTACCCCGTAAAAGAAAATATCTCCTCTCTCGAAATTATGTCAATAGGCAGACGGCCTTGACCCCTCTGTTGGCTGTTGTGCCATAGAAGAACATATAAATTTCGATTAAATATTATTAAGCTGCAAATCATTAAATTACGTCATTAATTTCTTAACATTAGTCCTTCTTTACATTATTAATTTCATAACATTAAGCCCTTCTTTACATCATTAATTTTCATAACATTAGCCCTTCTTTTACATCATTAATTTCATAACATTAACCATTCTTTACATCATTAATTTCATAACATTAACCATTGTTAACATCATTAATTTCTTAACATTAGCCCTTCTTTACATCATTAATTTCATAACATTAGTCCTTCTTTACATCATTAATTTCATAACATTAACCATTGTTAACATCATTATTTTCATAACATTAGCCCTTCTTTACATCATTATTTTCATAACATTAACCATTCTATACATCATTAATTTCATAACATTAACCATTCTTTACATCATTAATTTCATAACATTAACCATTGTTAACATCATTAATTTCTTAACATTAGCCCTTCTTTACATCATTAATTTCATAACATTAACCATTGGTAACATCATTATTTTCATAACATTAGTCCTTCTTTACATAATTAATTTCATAACATTAACCATTGTTAACATCATTATTTTTTCATAACATTAGCCCTTCTTTACATCATTATTTTCATAACATTAACCATTCTATACATCATTAATTTCATAACATTAACCATTCTTTACATCATTAATTTCATAACATTAACCATTGTTAACATCATTAATTTCTTAACATTAGCCCTTCTTTACATCATTAATTTCATAACATTAACCATTGTTAACATCATTAATTTCTTAACATTAGCCCTTCTTTACATCATTAATTTCAAAACATTAACCATTCTTTACATCAGTAATTTCATAACATTAACCATCGTTAACATCATTAATTTCTTAACATTAGCCCTTCTTTACATCATTAATTTCATAACATTAACCATTGTTAACATCATTATTTTCATAACATTAACCATTCCTTACATTATTAATTTCATAAGAATAAATAAGAGGCGATATATTTTTTTTCATGGATAATTTTTTTAAGAAAGTAAAAAAAACATCTTGCAAAAATCTGTATGTTGGTTCTGAACAAAATAAAAAAACAAAGAGTCAGCTCTCTTCTAATTGTCTAAATTTTACTGACGAATCAGTTTTTACACATGAAGTGAGATTATCTATCATGGCAATGTATTTGGATAGTCAAAACCACATAGATTACCTGATCATAACTGAAAAACCTATAAGGAATTTGATTTTCTTCAAAATTTATTTTTTGTGGTTCAATTAACAATTAAAAAATATTTTTCTAAAACAAATTTGTTTATGAATACACCGAGATATAATATTTATTTATATAAATAAATAAACAATTCATTTAAAATAAAATTGTAATTTAATAAATAAAGAAAAAAATAAAGTTATAATTTTTTAGAATTAATTAACAAAACGTCATTCACGTGACAATACTGCAGATATTCTTGCTCAACTTTGAGTTTATTATTTATGTTAACTATATTTATTTTTATTTATAATAATCATATATTTGGATTTAATGCATTTAGCATAAAATTTTTAATTTTTTTATATTTTTTAATATTTAACATCATAACACAAAAAAGGAACTTAATAGATGCACCATTTGGTTAAAAGCTTTACATAAAATTATTCTAAATCCGCAAAAAGCGTAGATAAAATCCTGGCGACATTTGACATTTTCACGTAAATTAATTTAAATGCCGTAACGACATTCATTAAGGAAGGCTTTTTTTTATCAAATGTAAGAAGACAACAATTTAATAATTTTATTGTATCATTAATGGTTTTACATTTTGCTCTTAAAAAACATAACACACACTGTATACCTATTTTAAATGGTATTTCTTTCATTTGTTAACATATGATGAATCTAGGCATGGATTTATAATAAATTTAAACAATATTCGACTTAACAAAAATACAAGATGTACCCACGCAAACTTGTTTGCTTGTAATTTGGATATAATTTTCATTTATATATATATATATATAATTTCTTACTATCTGACACAAGGTTGGCCAACCCAAATGATCTTATTACTCTGCGGGCCGCATGTAAAATTATATATCCCCCTATTAGATTCAGACCCACTATAGACATATTTTTTTTTGGAGTGAAAAATTGAAACATGATGAGTTATTGTTTTTGTGTTTATTATTATTCTAACATATAAACGTAGATAATATAATAATGATGATACTCAACGCATATTGTAAAGAAATATATAACACTAAAAATGAAATCATTAAAAAATATTTATTTTACGAATGTGATATTAGTTTCTCCACTCTTTCACTTAGCTTTTGCACATCGATCTCAATTTGGGTGTTTGCACATCGTAATGGGCGTTGCATCCGTTAAGTTTCAGCCTGATTCGAAAAACACGATTCGGAAGTGTAAGTTGAATCAAAAGCACTAACAACTTGAATTAAGAGTCTGGTTTGCTCTGCTATCAACAATCAACTGTGCTTATATAGGGATTTTCAATGCGTCGTTGAGGGTCACTTAAAGTGAAACTTAGAATCTGTCATATTAAATGTTCCAAGATGCGTACGAATCATGAGTTCGCAAAACATGATTTAATTATTCAAGAATATTATTTTAAAATCAGTGTTAATGTTTTTATAATTTCGACAGTTCATTTTTGAATATATGGATGCACAAATAATGAATGTATTTTTGTGATACTTTGTTTTCACTACTTTGGCCATTATAAAATAAATATATTTTATAAAAGTGAGATAAATCGCGCGGGCCGGAAAAATATTCAATCAGGCCACTCCTGATCTAACACTTTGGTTACATTTTCTTTATACATACTTTTTTTTTTTACTTGCATTTAAAAAGTAGCATAATATTATTAACTTTGTATAAGTATTAACAGTGAAAGAAAATCGATTTAGACAAATACCACAAATTATTTCTAATCATTACTGTAGTGATGTGCATCAGTATTAAATTATAAAAATTATAAAAAATTCCTTATTAAATAAATGATGAAAAATTTCATTCTGGTATTAAAAACAAGTAATATAAAAAAATTAAGTCAATTTCTACTTTTTTTTTTTACTATATTGCAGAAAAGTCCTTTACAAATAAAGTTGAAATTTTGCTTTTACATCTGGTGCCATCTATTATTAGATACATTCAACTTAAATGTTAAAAAAACTAAAATGAATTAATTAAATTTAATGAATGAATTAATATTTGAAAAAAAGTGTATTAACATCGAGTGTCCTCCACTACAAGTTCCAAAAAATGTATTTCAACATTAGTGGATGAATAAAAAGTATTTTATGAACGATTGAAAATTTGTACAAGATATATATAAGGAATTGAATAATGATAAAAATAAAATAATAAAACATTATATATTATGGTAACAACAACAAAAAAAACTCTGTAATATAATCAACTAAATATTTTTCTCACATGGTAGCAAAAAAATAATAATAATAATAATCTTTTAACCGAAATTAGTTTTTCTTATGAGAGTCTCAAATATTTTTAAAAAAATACTTTCCATTAAAAAAAAAATACTAAATTTCATTTTTTTTTTTGTCATTCATTCATGAAAAATTCATCTAATTCCATTTCTATGTCCCCGCGTTCTCTTTATTAATTCCCTTGTGACTTTTATTTCTTCAAACCTTATTGTTTATCTTTGGTTCACAGGAATAAATTCATTAAATTAATTTCAAAGAACTTAGATTTTTTAAAAATGGATAATATAGAAAAGAAACGCCTAATTATTTGGCAAAATATGGATTTAGAGAAATACATTCATGAAAAAAAATTCCATAAAAAGAAAAAAAAAAAAACTTTCTTTTTAATTAAAAAATTTCTTTATGATGGTTCACCATTCATTTTGTTTCTTGAGTAGTTAATAATAAATAACTCTGCGCTCATTTCCATAATATATGTACTAAGCAGGTAAAAATACTGTAAAGGAATCTGTATTTTTTTTTCTAATTATTAAACGAAAGCTCCATTTAAATTCCTTCATCCCTGTTTGAAATAATTTTAAATTAAGAATCTCCCGAAAGGGAATAAATTTTGATACACAAAGACAAAAATTACGTGATTGCAAATTTCAGACGAGGTAAAAACTTTTTCTAATAAATAGAATATTTGAATGGTATTCAAATCATACATCGACACATTTTTTCGCATAAAAAAAATGTAAATATATATTTTATGCTATATATATCTAAAAGCTGAATCAAATGCTATAGAGATTAAATATTTAATTGAAGTGGCTAAATTAATAATGTTTAAGTGAGAAATTAAATAATCTTTTCTAAACCGAAAGATAATCTCATAAGTAAATATGAAGGCAAAAAGTGGCACACCATTCAAGACAGCTTTCAAAATCTTTAACACTAGACCACGTAAAGAGGCGATTGCCAACTTTTGATTAAGAACCGGACACGATTGTCTTGCGGAACACCTGAACAGGATAGGTGTCCTCGCCTCGAACACTTGCCCAATTTGTGAACAATGAATACAGAACCTCTTTTGAAATATCCAAGACTGAACAGGAAGGCTCAGCGCCTAGGAGAAGTCTTGCAGTTACAGTATAACCTCTTTAAGTCGAACCTCCATAAGTCGAAAACCCCCAAAACTAGAAACAAATTTTTGTTCACTTTACTTCAAACCCCAAAAGCTCCATTATTTGGAATTTCAGCCCTCTATTAGTCGAAATAATGAGTCAATCCCCACAAGCCCTTTCGGTATATATTTTCCCTCCGTAACTCGAAAAAAATTAGATCTCTGTATCTCGAACATTAGCAATGTTTGATTTTACAACCTTTACAGCTTGATCATTTGAAATTAATTACCTCTATAGCTCGAAGAAAAATAAGTTACAAACTTTAAAGATTTGCCGACATTGCACGTCATTGTTTCTTAGAAAACAATGTATGAGTATGTAGTAAATGGAATAACCAATGCTATGAAATAGCAACTCGGAAGAAAAGAATTTTTTTGCTCTTTATAGCTTAGATAGAGAACGATCGAATTGTCTAAAGCAAATAATAATAATAATAATAACAATAATAGGTGACTTTTTTAATACATAATATTTTTAATTTTAAGGTGGTTTCGGAAGTATTTTGATTTTTTATTGTAGTACATAATATAACATTTAAGTGTCAAATTAACATGTTTATTACCTCTGTAACTTGAATTTTTATTTATTTTACCTCACTAACTAAGAATCTAAACCTCTACAAGTCGAATATTTCCTTACAAAATCCGCGTAAGTCGAAATCCTCCATAAGTCGAAAACTCTATAGCTCGAATTATTTGGCGTCTCCCTTGAAGTTAGACTTACAGAGGTTCTACTGTATATTGGGTGGTCCTATGGACTGACATAAAATGTCTACCTCCTTTATTGACTCTCTCCCCTTTGATTTTTGTGATGCTTGAGACCGACTAATTGTCAATTGTTGTCTTGCTGTATATTTGCTTGTTCCTCCTTTGTGTGTGATCCTTATTGTATTGGATTGATTTCCAATATAGCCATAAGTTACAACAGATAATATTTTCTAGAATTGATCAAAATTATTCTTTTTTTTTTATCTTTTGAATACTGTAATCATAATAATGTATCTTTGCTACGGTTAACAGCTAAAATTGTTCATTCGGTATAACAAAACAGGGATGCTGTAATAAAAAAATTTATTTCACCAACCCAGCAATGACAGGCTTCAACAGTGTATTTATAAAAACTAATCGTCTTTTTCAATGAGTTCCGCTTAAATTTGGACTTGACTAGATGCTTTTGAGATTTATGCTCGATGCTGTTGGTTTATTTCAGATAAAATACTAGAAATAAACGAATTTCACATTAAATTTAAGTTATAACAACAGTGAAGAAACTAACGAAGTTGTGATTGTTGCAATGATAATTTAGAGCCATCCTTCAAATGTACCCTTGGTGGTATATTCTAATTATAGAATGCCCTATCACGCGCGTTGTTCATAATGCCTATGCCCTCTCTCAAAACCGCATATAGAACATCTATGGACTGTCCATATATCAGGCATGTCACCAAGAGAACGAGCTTTGTGCCTCGCGAACTGACCATTACTGTTCTGTAACCATTATAGTCATGAATTGTCGAGTCGTACGGTAGCATCCTGTCAGGCGAGTCACCTACAATGTCCCTCTGGTGCGAATGCCCGATGTTAAGAGGCTCAATGCGCTCATGGCGGTTTTGCAGAGAATATTAATTTTGTACTGGTAATAGGGTTATAGTAGGGATATACATCCTCCTAAAGATTGGTGGTGGCAAATACTAACCATAACTTCATCAGTGGCTGAACAAAAGTTATCTTCTAAAACACACACACACACACACATACACATATATATATATATATACTCAACGAACGAGTGTAGTGAGAAAAGGAATAAAATTGGTTTGGTTTGTCGATCTACGGTCTCTTGTGCACACTTTGGGATAATTAGACCAAGATCTACAGTTTAATGGGGAATCCGAAACTCTAACAAATATCCCTGCCACTGCCACGATTCGAACCTGAAGTCTGTGATACAAAATGGCAGAGCGCTAGCCATTAGGCACAAAGAGGAATTTGTTACGTGTTACTTCTAAGACATTTTAAAAATATTTCCAAAATTGTCATATTCAAAAAAGATCACCTTTTACCGTTAAAAATTGGTATTTGTGATTTGGTTTCCCGTTCTACGGTCATTTTGAGCACACGTGGGCTAATTAGACCAGGACCTACAATTTTAAAGTGGATTCAAACCACTCACAAACATTGACATGCCCTAGCCAGGATTCGAGCCTGAAGGTCGTGATACCAAAGGCCAGAGAGCTAGCCATTTCAGGCCTTATTGGTATTTGTGTGGCATGTTGAGGATAAGGTAATAGGTAATGCTGAGGTAGTCTTTTTCGCCCTCAAATTCGTAATCTGGCTTTGAACACTGGTGAATAATGGTTTATAGTTCATGCAAGACGGTGACCCCTCCTCATAGAACACGAAGTGTGTTTGTTAATATTAACAGTAAGTTTGGAAACCGAGTTATCACTTATCAATACCCAAACATTTATCCTAGTGCATGCATATATATATATATATATATATATATTGTTTTTATTTTATTTGTTTTTAATGTTCCTCTAAATGTTAAATGTATACTTTTTCTTTTCTAAAACAGGACCCAAATGATCTTCCATGCTTTCGTGTTCAGTTAAAATTAGAAGGCCCTTTTAAAAAACAGCAGCTAAAAATAAATACAGAATGAAAAGTAAATAAAGTTGATGTGTCACATCACATTGGCTTATTATTTTTACCTTTGGTTAAACGTAGAAGTAACACAGCGCAAAAATGATGGTTTCGATTTTTAATAGTCATGGCAGAAAATGTTTCTTGTTATACATACAAGTACATTGTTCAAATACCGCTAAGCATTTTGAGGTGCTATTTCGCAACAACTATGACTGCTTTTTTAAACGCAAATTTTAAATTTTAACATGTTTAATGCATGGAATACGTAAAGAATTTCACAAATATTCGTTTCAAGAATTCTAATTCCTGAAAACCAACATTAATACTTGCATTTAAGTTCTTGTTTCTCGTATTAAAATCAGAAATTACAGTAATGCAGATAGACGTCTTTCATTGAAATTGGCAAGTAACTGATAAAAGTTCTTTTAGTTTGTTACAAGTTATAATATATTGAATGGGATATTTTCTAATGCAGTGTGTCACTTCAACAATGCATCCGCTTTGGAATAAGTCCAACTTGATATACGTCTTGTTTGGAATACAATTCGAGTGGGTCAAAATCTTTGCAATTGGAGGGATGTCAAAAACTTTGCAGAAAGTACCACTCCCAACGAAGCCGTAACAACATTGTCGAGAATGACAAGAGTAAAGTCCCATTTCAAAAAATATCCTGAGAAAAAGGCAGAACAAAATACTTTTGGACAGATTTTAAGTAAAAGTCAACACATCCGGTGACATCTATTCTTCAACCAGGTCCAAAGAGGTAAAAAAGAGACAACAAGTAATGTATAAAAAAAAAAAAATTAAAGTCAATTCCTACTTTTTCCACTATATTGTAGAAAGTCCTTTATAAATAGTTTTCATTCACCTTTTAAAGTTTATCTGGCCCCATCTATTGGTAGATACATGCAACTTAAATCTAAAAAAAACTAAAATTAATTAATTAAATTTAATTACTGAATATTTGAAAAAATTGTATTTACATCCAGTGTCATCCACTACAAATTCAAATATATTTTTGTAAAAAAATAATTTATGAACGATTGAAAATTTGAACAAGATATATATAGGAAGAGTGGGAGCTACTAGAAGGAATTGAAAAAGAAACAATTAAATTCGATGCATTTTTATTTTTGTATTAATTTCATTTATTATTTTTTGTATTTAAGTAATAAGTATTTTAGTACCTAGCAATTTTTAAACTATTTTATAAATGTATATTATACAAGTGAATATATAATAGGCCATCTAAAATATGATTTTTTTTTTTCATGGGATTAATCATTGCACCCCTTTATTACCTGGTTTGGTGTAAGTCATTTTTAATAAAAGTCAAAGGATCTGGGAACCGAATGAGGACATATATCGAGGTTAAAATTAAATGATTACTTTTTTTATTAAACCTAAGCCAAATCATGATGATATTTGATGTTTGATCAAAATTTGAATGTTTAAAAATAAATACTATAAGACAATAGACAATATTCATCTCTCGGTCAATGCATTTTTAGATTATATTAAAGCCATTAAACTTGAATATTTTTTATATCATGATAAAAATATGTATGGTATAAAGCTCATTCCTTTCTGATAATTATCTTTTCACAATTATCTTCTATAAACAGTGCAGCATTTTTTTTTTCTCACTGGAAGAGTTTTGGCATTTCATTCCCAAGAGAGAAGAATGCATGTTATTTGAATAATAAACCCCTCACTCAAATCAGACAGTACACGAGCAGCGTTGTGAGTAGTTATATTACATGCAATTAGCGTTTTGTACTAATGAGAACAGCCTGCCACTCAAATCGGATGGCAGATATTCGGTATCACGTATAATGAGAAATACTCTCCTGGGAATATTCTGCTGTTCTTTAACTAATCTGTTACTGTTCTTTTTTAACTCAAGAAATTAGTGAATGTCTGTGCGACCTTCACAGGTCGGAAAAATAACAGATTGAATATGAACTATACCATGAGTTGTTCCATCAGGATGGGTGATATACCACGAGCTGAGAAATGTCTACTTCAATGAGAAGTGAGGGAAACTACTCTTGACGAATTGTCTTGAAAGGAAGTTTTTGGCGAAGAAGAGAGTTCTGCGACGAGTCGACCAGAAGTGCTTTCCTTTTTTTCTCTGAAGAGCCTGAATAGGCTGGAGTTTCCGCCTGTTTTTCAAAATGAGCCCCTTGTGGTTTCGTGTACCACGCCGTGTGATATTTAAGGTCTGCTGCAGACCAGTGCATTAAATTCATCGTAGATTCGAGAACTCTGAAAAATCTTCGGATGTCTGGAAAACCTTGGAATGGACCAGTGATTTAATCGTGCACTTGTGATCAAATTTTATTTTTAATTTTTAATTTCTTTGTATAATAACCCAGAGTACATTATTTGTATATATATATATAAAGTGTTCCCATGTACTTCAAAGTGGCCCTCTTCTTGAAGTAGTTATAGGTCTAATATAGGCGCAGACATTACAGTACTAATAATTTTTAAAAAAAAATTTTCATATCTTTGTATAATAATCCAGAGTTCATTATTTGTATATATATATATGTGTGTGTGTATCATCATCATCACTGGCGCAACAGCCCATTGCGGGCCAAGGCCGTCTACCTACTGTCAGATTTTCGAGACGAGAGATGTTTTTTTTTCTTTTTTACGGTGTAGGGTTGTCAGCTCTACGCCCAACAGTCATATGAGACCGGGAATAACTGCTTAAAGAGGATTCAAACCACTACAAACATCTATGGCACCGCCGGGACTCGAACCCGAAACCTGGTACAGAGCGCCAGAGCGCTAACCACTCGACTATTCAAGCCCATATGTGTGGATAGTGCTTGTAAATAAAATTTAAAATATTCCCATGAACGTGAAAATGACACTACTTTTGAAGTAGTTATAGTTCTAATATAGGCCGAGGCGTTACAACAGAAATTTTATTTAATTTGTATACATTTTATGGAATTTTAAAGGAGATACAATAATTTGTCATTGAGATAACTGTTGTTATTGTACTGATGTAAATTTTGAACTTTATTATTGAATTAGTTTTTATAATATTGAATTAGGCTAAAATTGTAGAAATTTGACCACAATGTTCAAAATAAAATTCCATAACAAATTATTATCCCAGGGGCCTGATATAATGAAACACTACAATATTAAATTTATATTCAAGCCTGATGGCCGAGTGTCTAGAACTGTGTTCTACAGGTTTCGGGTTCGAGTCCCGGCGGTAAAATGGATCTTTGTAGTGGTTCGGAATCCACTTTAAACCGTAGATCCCGGCCCAACATGGCTATTGGGCGTAGGGCTGACAAACATTTAAGCAAAAATAAAAAGTAAACTTCTCCTGTCTCGAAATCTGTCAGTAGGCCTTAGCCCACCATGGGGCTGTTGCGCCAGTGATGTTGATGATGATGATTGAAATGAGCCAATGGATACAATAGTGTTATCTATGTATAAATGCGCTTTCTAATTCAGTGGTGATTAAAATTTTATAAGTCTACATGTGTTTGAGAAATAGATTTAATTGAAGGTTGAATATTTTGCAGTAGGGGTGGCCAACCCAAATGATCTTTGGGACACTTTGGAAATATGCACCATAACATCGCGGGCCGCATATAAAATTATATATCCCCATATTATATTTAGATCCCCTATAGATATTTTTTGGAATGGAAAATTGAAATATAATGAGTTATTATCTTTTGTGTTTACTATTAATCTTACATGTAAACTTAGATAATGTAATAATAATGATAGTAAAGAAACATATAACACTAAAAATGAAATATAAAAAATATATAAATATAAATGAAATAAAAAAAATATTCACGGTTATGTACTTCATAAAATAAAAGCAATCAAATATTTTCCTGAGCATTTTTTTTTTTTTTTTACAAATACCAACTTTTCCCCAAAAACTCCCCGAATTCTTCCATCCATTTCATTGCCCTCGGAGTATTATTTATTGAGTATTTGAGTATTTATTTATTTTAATTTTTGATTTAGGATCGAATTTGGATGCATCAAGTTAAAATACAAAAATTATATTAAAGTGGAAAGATTAGTTATTATTCGTAATTGCTTTTTTGATCTAAATGCACTATCAAATAACAACCTCCAATTTGATAAGAGCTATTGTTATATATGCATGGTTAGAGAGACATAAGTTTCATTCTTGTATTATCTGCTGTAGAATGCTCAGTTGGAACCTGATGGCCGAGTGACTAATGCTCTGGCGCTCAGTGACACAGGTTTTGGGTTCAAGTCCGGGTGGTACCATGGATGTTTGTAGTGGTTCGGAATACACTTTAAACTGTAGGTCACGGTCTGTTTAGCCTAAATTGTGCATAAGATGACCGAAGAGCGACAAACCAAACCAGTCATAATATGAAAATAAAAAAATGAATATGCCAGCAGACAGAAGGTCTTGGAACACTAAGGGTCTGTTGCGCTAATGATGTGGATGATGATGGTTGAAATGAGCCACTAGATATAATATTGTTATCTATGTATAAATGTGCTTCTAAGTCAGTGGAGATTAAAATTTGATAAACCTACATGTGATTGAGAAATATTATTATAAAAATAGATTTAAGTAATCGATTCATATTTTACAGCTATCTAATTATATTGCGATAGTCTAATCTAAAAATTAATTCAATTACTTTAATTTCACGTTACATTATATGTTATAACAATTCATTCATTATTCTGCTACGATGTGCACCTTAATTATTTTTTACCGACTGGTGGCATGTTAGGTTTCCTTTTGTTTTCTTTTTTACCCCTTCTTTTGTTAGTAAAAGATAAAGATCAGGAAAAAACTTTATCAAAAAAGGAAAAAAATATATAAAAAGAAAAATAACTTTGGTTCTGAGATCGGTCTTTGTGTGATCTTTATTCATTTTGCTTTCTAGATCATCATTACGGACTCCCAGCGTTCAGCATACCCTTATCGCTAAAATTTTATCTTAAACAATAATTTTGTGGCATCGACACCTGGTGCAAATTGTACCTAATTTAAACTTAAATTCTTTTAACTTTAATTTTAACTTTTTATTTTGTATCTTACTTTTATTTATTTTTAGCATTTTTTAATTTTTTAGAGTACCATTTATTTAATTTTTTTTGAAAAAAAATATAAATAAAACAAGCAGCCAATTAAAATCATAAATTTATATATGAATTATGATGAGAAGGTTAAGGAGTCTATCCCCATGGGTACTCCGCAATCGGTACTGCCAGTAGACAGTATAACAACTTAATAAGAGAAAATATTCATGTTTGTTTACTTCATATAAAAAAAAGCAATCAAATATTTTCCGACACAATTTCTTTTACAAACACCAACTTTTCCCCCAAAATTCCCTCCTTCCATTTCATTGCACTTGGAGGAATTTATTCCACGAATATTTTACAGAATAGTTGGAGCGTGTTCAATGCAATTTCAGGATATGAAAATATCCGCGGCATCCCTCCTTTCGAACGCTCGCATTCCACCAGCACTTCGATCGACCAAACGACTTTCGCATTTCCAGTCCTGAATTTATCTCCCTCTAAGTGGCATCGATTTGTGACATCACGCGCTATTCGTATTTAAAGCACTCACTCCGGCGTAAAGCAACGTCAGGATTTTCGAATTTTAATAAATTATGCGCTGCTTCAAATAAAGTGTTCGATTGTTCGGAAAACTGAGCTCATCCGTATAAATATTTGGAGTTCGATGACATAATTAAGTGGGAAGGCGGAGATATTTGAAATTCGAGAATTCTTGCTTTTGATTTAGGCTCGAATTTGGATAAATCGAGTTAAAATTCAAGGGAAATTATCTTAAAGGGGAAAGATTGGTTGATTATTCATAATTGCTTCTTTGATGTAAATGCACTATCAAATAACAACCTTGAATTTGATAACCCTGCATATTTAACATTACCCTCTTATCAAATTAAGTTAATCAAGAAAGTAGTTAATCATCAGTTAATATGAAGTTAGTTATCAGGTAATATAAGAACGAGACTGTCTCTTAACGACATAAGTTTCGTTCTTATATTAACTGCTGCAGCATGCTCAGTTGGGGCCTGATGGGCTGTGGCACTCGGTGCGACAGGTTTCGGGATTAAGTCCCGGCATTCCCATGGATGTTTGTAGTGGTTTAGAATCCATTTTAAAACATAGTCTCGACCTAATATAGTTAATGGGCATCAGGCTGACAACCTTACACCGTAAAAGTGAACTTCTCCTATATCGAAATTTACCAGGAGGCAGACGGCCTTGGCCCACCATAGGGATGTTGCACCGTTGAAACAGAAGATATAAATTTCGATGAAATATTACTAAGCTTCAACTCATTATTTTCATAACATTAACCATTCTTTACATAACTAATTTCAAAACTTTCAACCATACTTGACATCACTCATTTCAAAACATTGACCGTTCTTTACATCATTAATTTTAAAACATTAACCATTTTTTACATCATTAATTTAAAAAAAAAAAAAACATTTACCATTCTTTGCATTATTAACTTCAAAACATTGACTATTCTTTTCATCATTAATTTCAAAGCATTAACCATTTTTTACATCATTAATTTAACAACATTAAATAAGAGGCGACACCTTTTTTATTGGTAAAATTTTTTTTAGCAGAATGCCAGGGGGTTGTTCAGCCAGTAATATTGATGAGGATGATTGAAATGAGCCAATGGATATAATATTGTTATCTGTTTATGAATACGCCTTCTAATTCAATACTGATTAAAATTTGATTAACCTACATATGATTGAGAAATATTTTTTATAAAAATATATTTAAGTAATCGATTCATATTTTACAGCTATCTAATTATGTCCCAATAGCCTAAGCTGAAATTTAAACTAATTACTTTATTTTAAGTTATGTTATATATTATAACAAATTTATAACAGGTGATTAAAATTTGATAAACATACATGTGATTGAGAAATATTTTTATAAAAATAGATTTAATTAATTTATGAATATTTTACAGTAGGGGGCCAACACAAATGATCTTGCGGGCCACTTTGGAAATGCATCATAACTTTTCCAGTAATAAAAACACACACATACATTCAGAAATGCTTTATTAGAAAACTGTTCAATTCTGATAAAATAGGAGTGTTGTTTTCGTGGGTATTTCATCAAAAAGCGATATTTGTATTTTTGTTTCTAAGGAAATAAAAACCTTGTTATATTCCAGTTAAGGCTAATGTTTTCAAAAAGTCATTTATCAAAGCGAATTTAATAATTGCTTTTGAATCAGCCTGCATAATAGCAGAGTAGTTTGATATTTTTATATTGAATTTTTGTTATCGAGTGTACGAATATCATTTAGCCTTTTTTGTTCTTTGAATAAATAAATAAAGTTTGTTTGCTTATATAATGTTTGTTAACATGCTGAATATACCGGTTCTCGTTAGATCACCAAAGTCAAGCATCATTGGACGCGGTCAGTACTTGGGTGATTGACCACCTGGGAACACCGCGTGCCGTTGGCATTCACAAATTAGGGACCTGAATGGCCAGAGTGTCTAGCGCTCTGGCGCTCGGTACCACAGGTTTCGGGTTCGAATCCCGGCGGTGCCATGGATGTTTGTAGTGGTTCGGAATCCACTTTAAGCCGTAGGTTCCGGTCTAATAGGATCGTAGACCGTTGTGGGGGTAGTGTTACTCGCATTAGCCTATCTTCAAGCTACACGTGCCCCCTGGGTAGTGCTAAATGAGTAATAGTAGAACAGCCCTTGCTTATGGCATAAAGATTAACTGTCTCTGTATTGCCAGCTGCATTAGAAGACCTATTTCATTCAAGGATGATGGAGAGGGACGTGAATTCATCTTAACCCTCCCCTAGGAATGTTCCTTCCTAAATGTGATGGCACAATCTGAATAAAATTGGTGCAATCTGGCAAGGTTAAATCTGGGCATATCTACTAATCTAATAAAGAATAACCTTAGATCAAAAGTGTCTAGCATTTGAGAACAGCCAATACAAAAATTATTAATAAATACATTTTAACGAAATATTTATGTGACATTCTTTAATGATTCTGGGTCTGTGATTTGTCTACAGATAAATATGTAATTTGTTGGCCTGTAATAATCATCATAAAAATTCAATTAAAGAAATCTGTAAAGTCATTGACTTGACTTGAGTCTTGATGACTTGAGTCTCCTCTGAAAGAGCGTCACGGAGCCAAAGTCAGATGTACCTAAGGGTGCTCCATCACAACAGAATCTGCTTCCTTCCCTTCAATCAGGGTGTTTGGCCAGCCAAGTGGGGATAAGAAACAACAAACATGTTTATTAATGTTAAATAAATTGTTTGTTGATAAAAAAAATCTTATTATAAATCATAGATCAGATGTAATGTGGGGGACAGGGTGTTTCCGGATCATCGATTTTATCGCCAGAATCTCTGACTTGAATCTCATCTAAAAATCACGAGATCAAGTTGGCGATGAAATATTTGCCCGCCACAATCGGTGCTCTGTTTACTGCAACTGAGAGTAAATAATTCCCTTTAAATAATAAGGAAACTTTGTAAAAGCAAGATGGACGTTCTTCAGACAATGCGACCTGTAGACACAAGGCTGTCAGATGTGGCTAATTTTAGCCATTTGGCTAATTTGAGCGGATAATAAAAAAAAAAGGGTTCTTTTTAAAGACTCATTTTCTTTTCTTTTTTTTTTTTTTGCTAATTTGTGGTAATTTCCTCAAAATTTAATATAAAACGTTGTTGCTGTTGTTTCTTATCCCACTTGGCTGACCAAGCCCACGAGCCCATACGTACTCATGATTGAAGGGAAGGAAGCAGCTTCTGTTGTGATGGAGCACCCGTAGGTAGAGTCTGACTTTGGCTCCGTGACGCTCTTACAGTCAGAGGAGAATTTGTGATTCCGAACCATTACAAATATCCATTTCTAACCCGAATCCTGTGGCACCGAGCGCCAGAGCGCTAGACACTAGGCCATTCAGGTCCCAAATGAAGGCAACGGCACGCGGTGTTCCCAGGTGGTCACCCACCCAAGTACTGAAAATGATCTAACGAAAACCGGTAAAACCTATATTTGTTATATTTGTAGAAAATAATAGCCTCCCTTCCACTTCCTTTTCAACCCATCTGTGTCTAAATGATTTTAAGATAAAAATAAAACCAGCGGATAATATAAAATATATAAATAAATCCATTATTTGTATAAAATTTATAAATAGTACAATTATGTAATTTTATTCAGAATGGTATCATTGAGTTACTTACGTTTTCATTTGATTGTCTTACATTCATTTGTTCTGCAGTTAATTGTGTTTCTGAGAGTGTAAAGATCTATTTTCAAAAATTTTCTTCTAAATTAACTGCTCCAAAACGAAACCAAGATTATTATGTTATAGATTTGATTATTTATCATGGAGAATATAATAGATTATATATTTTTGCTTAATAACTGGTGTTAAATTAGTAATATTCTTATGTATGATTCCTTGCAAGGTAATTTTTTTGTTAACTATCCAGTTTAATACAAGTTTAATACATTTATAGTTTTACACCTATAAAATGCCCTAATTTATTATCTAGTTAATTTTTTAAGTGTATCATAAATATAGTATAATATTTCTAAGAAAAAACTTAAACGCCAATGATTCATTAATTTTTGGATATTTGTAATTGTAAACAAAAAAAATTAATTAAGATTTTTGTATGAAATATTTTCTTTTTGCATTTTCATTAACTGAACCAACATTTCTTTAACAATGAGATTTCATTTATATAAATGAAATTTCATTTTTAAAGAAATATATATATATATATATATAAAACATATCCTCATACTCTGTATAAATTTTTCTTTTGCATTTGTAGATATGAATGGATAGAATGAACGAGAATAGAGAATCAAATACGAAGATAATATAAGAAAGGATTTAACAACATGTCGGAGAACATAAAATAAAAACAATTTTTGAAGTAAATAACTTTACGTAGCAGATGTAAAGAAGGTTAAAAAAAGTCTAATGGATCAATAATGAAAAACAATAAAATATAACATTGAAATAAATCTTAATTATAAAAATTATAAGTAATTAAATAAAAATTGCATAAATAATAAAAATGCATTTTAAATATACATTTACAATATAGGTTACTATATTATTGGACTATTTTGAGCTAAATTTTACTTCATGAATGACTGAAAATCTTACAATTCATCTGCCAACCCTGCTTAAATCTGCTACCTATAATACCTGTAAAAGTCTTAACAGAAGGGAGTGTTAATTTACCTTCTGCGTGTAGCAAGCAGTCCTTACCACTCAAATAGTAAGTTAATCACTGTGCGCTTATCCAACTTTATCCTTTTTTTTTTTTTCACTTCTATGGCCTATTTCTCGCGAATCAATGAGAGCAGCATAATTTATAATTAAATGATCCCCTCCCTTTCAAATAAGTTCGTCGAAGGTCATGCATATCGTAAATGTATTGTGTCAGCGACAACGGACAACGGTACTAAACTCCACGTTGAAGGTAACGAAATGCGACCGTGTGATAAGGCCTTAAAGGATCGTTCACACCGAGGAGTGAGGCGTTTAAACCTGAATCGTTGACCAATCACAAGCCTCACCACGTTCGCCTGAAACCGGTTTGAAATGCACCGCTTCGTGTTGACCAACTTTCAACTCGAAGCGGAACTTCACTAGGCGTAATACTATTTCTGACATTTCGCTGTGAAAGGGGTCGAAAAATTTTCTTGCCTGCCGCGTGAATCCTCAACGCTTCACGCCTCTGTGGGAACGAACCTTGAAGCTACTAAGCTTCACGTTGAAGGTAACGAAATGCGACCGTGTGATAAGGCCTTAAGTAAGAAGGAGGGTTGAAGTACTTACGCCACATCCTCAAGCTTGAGCCCCTTGAGGCGTGTGTGGAGCAGTGCGCACGTCTTGTGGTCGGAGGTGTCGACCGCCCTGCGTCGGCTCAGCCTCACCCCAGGGGTAGTTCGGGCATGAGCATCCCCTCCCCTTCGTCGTCCTCGCGCTGCGTGGAGAGGGTCTGGGCGTTGCGGTTGAGGTGGTGCATCAGGTGGGGGGAGACGTTGGGCGAAGAGCCGCGTCGTCGGCTGTTCAGGTGGCGGCTGCCCGATGCTCCGATCATTGTCTTTTGTTGCAATCGAGGCAGTCTGAAACGATACATTAAAAACACAGGGTTAATATAAACATGTAATAAAAAAGTCATTTCCTAACTATTAGTTCACACTCTCCCTATATATATATATCTTGCTCAAATTTCAAACTTATCTCATGACTAATGAGAAAATATCATTTCTGTTACAACATTTTTCAAGTTTTGTAATTTTTTTTATCTTTATTCTGTGTATATTCAATTTGTTTATAATAAAAAATAATCTGTCATACTTAGTTAACTTTCAGTAGTAATTCTAAGTAGTTCTGTATAACGATTTACTTTGCATCAAAAGTGTATGTACAGGGAAGCCCCACTTAAGGGCCTACTATAGGATTTATATCCTTTTTTTTTTTTTTTTTCAATTCCTTCTGTTAGCTCACACTCTTCCTATAAATATCTTGCTCAAATTTTCAATCGTTCATAAATACTTTTCTTTCATCCACTCGAGTTCAAATGCATTTTTTTTTTTTTAAACATGTAGTGGATGGCACTGGATGTTAATACAGTTTTTTCAAATATGAATTCATTAATCAAAATTAATTAATTAATTTTAGTTTTTTTTATATTTAAGTTGCATGTATCTAATAATAGATGGCGCCAGGTATAAGAGGAAAATTACAACTTTATTTGTATAGGACTTTTCTGCAATGTAGTGAAAAAAAGTAGGAATTGACTTTAAATTTTTTTTTTTTTACAATACTTGTTATTAATTAAATTTAATTAAGGTATTAATATTTAAACAAAATATATAAATATATATAGGGAGAGTGTGAACTAATAGAAGGAATTGAAAAAAAAGAACGGTTTTCATTTCAAATTGTAATTTTCCTCTTGCATCTGGCGCCATCTGTTGGTAGATACATGCAACTTAAATCTAAAAAAAACTAAAATTAAGTAATCAAATTGAATGAATGAATCAATATTTGAAAAAACTGTATTTACATCCAGTGTCATCCACTGCAAAAAAAAAAAAAAAAAAATGTATTTGAACTTGAGTGGAGGAATAAAAAGTATTTTATGAACGACTGAAAATTTGAACAAGATATATGTAGGGAGAGTGTGAACTAATAGTAGGAATTGAAAAAATTACATATCAAATTACAAAATGCGTAATGTGTGTAGCAGTGTCCACATTTGAAAGCTCGAGTTGGGAGCATCAGTCGCGAATGACCTGCAAATGAATTTGTTTCAGTATGGACATAAAATGCAAAGCATGTGAGAACATTTGCCAACTCTTGGGGAAGGAAATTTTCTGCACAAATGAAATCAATTTATGGTCACATATCAAAGGATTTACGGCCTTTTAAAAGATGGTTGATGGTTAGCTGGTAAGTGAAGATAAAGGGTTTTTTTTTTTTTTTTTTTTCTGAAATTCACAAAGAAATGTTTGAAGGAATTTTCGCGAGCGAGGCTCACAATCCACTCATTTAAATGTGGACGTGGCTTACGAAGTGAATTATTTGATTTAATCAACAACTACATCAGATCTAGTCCATAAACACGAAGATTTAGGATAAAGCGAATGAGTTTTGACTCTCCAAGTGTGTTGATTCATGGCATCGAAGAACGGAGTTTAATTTTGCCAAGAAGAGAAAAAAAGTAATGCTATAAAATAACTTTATATATTATATATATATATATATATCAAATATTATACAAGTGAATGAAGTTATACAAGGGAAAATTGTCTTGACAACCTTACTGTCGATACTCGCATGCTTCCCTAACGTTGTTGTTTTTATATTATTATTATACTATTTACATTATACTCATATAAATAATTATTTTTTGTGCTATGATAAATAGTTTTTTCATTGTTAAATAAAATAACTACAAAATAAAAATTAGCCAAAGACTGATTAACTTAATAATATAATTTTATTAAAGCTGATAATTCATTGAATTTTTTTTTACAGTAAATATAAATATTGAAATAAAGTTAATAAAAATCGCAGAAATAAACTCTTGCACAGTATTTAATTCGAAAACACTCGAACTCTCTTAGAAATTTATTTCTCTAAATTAATGCAGTTTGTAAAAATCTGTGAAAAAAAAAAAACTCACTAAGGAAATATTTTTATTAACTTTTGCCTATTTCACCGAGTTTGAAACGGCAATGAATATTTTGTGAAATGTATGTTATGAAATATGAGTGTTTAAAAAGTATTCAAGATATTTTTTTTTTTTTTATTCTTTGAAATGTTTCTCAAATAATGTTAAAAGATGAAAATTTTATAATTAAAATTCACGAATTCCCAACTGTTTTCAGTAACAACTATTTATCAGATTTTTGAAACATTTTTAGGATATCATAAAAGGAAACAAATATCGCAATTAAAAAGCATTCATTTGACATTTGCTTTTAATGTCAAACGTTCTCATATGCTGAATATTACACCCATACTCATACATTCATGTGTTTTCTTTTGAATAATGCTGTAGTATAATGCTCTTTATATCTTCTTACCCTTAGATTTTTTGTTTCAATTTCACCTTTTCGTTTTATCATTAAATTATGCACAAAATGTGATGAAAGTCTGCCAAATAGTTTTGGTTACAGACACCTTAACACAAATGAATAGCCAATATTTTAAGAATATCTAATATTTATGAATTTTCAGTATTTTTATTTATATTAATAATTATTTCCATTATTTTAATTATTAAATTTAAAAACTAATAGATGTCCCTTTTTACAGTTGTCTGACCAAAGAGTATGACTATTATTTAAAATAACATTTAATTAAATCAATAAACTATCTCTAATAAAATTTTTAAAGAGATAGATTTTTATAACTTAATCTTACATGAAATTTGTTTGTTATTCAAATATACTTTGTAATAAATGCTGCTTTATTTTCTCGTTTTATTCAAACAATCTTAAATTGTGTGGCAAACATATTTGTTCTGCATTCAATTTGTTTATATTTATTGCGTAGGCGTTTATTATACGACATGCTCTCATTTTTTGTGTCTAGTCATAAATGGAAAAAAAAAAAAAAAAAAAAAAAAATGTTATTGTTTTTCCGATCAATATTGATGCCATCCGTTTTTAGATTTAAATAAAAATATTTTGAAATTTCCGAAACATGAATCAACAGGAAATAATAGCGCCATCTAGTGAGCAGACGACGAAGTAAGGATAAAGAGTTGGTTTAAAATAACATTTTTCATCGATCTTTTGAATGACCTTTCAGAATTTCATTAAAAAAAAAACATACAAAAAAAGATTTAACCAATTGTTTAAGAATAAATTGTTTAAGAATAAATATATCAAAGCAAATTATTATTAATAAAACTATTTCATGAGAATTATTATAACGGTAATCATACAAAATTTGTTTCAAAATTCAATACGCTTTTCAAATTAATTTTAAAAAATTAAATTTTTGAAATCCTGAAATCTTTAAGTAAACATAAATTAGTGGAGTATAAAATTAAGCTTAACTATATTACATTTATAAATTCTTGCAAGTAGACAACAATAATCATTTGCCCATTGAAATTGGTTATACATATATTCAATAGATGGCGCCATAATACCCACTTGTGGATTCAATCTATCGACAAATTTATTGGTATAATAAGAATTTTCTGCGTTATAATTGTTTTTAGTATATAGTGAAAAGGTTAATGGAAAATTCAAGAAAATAATTGCAGAATGATGAAAAATAATTGCAGGCGAAAAATCAACATAATGTTAGGTTAAGACATATTAGGTTGAATATCTCTCTCTATGCAAAGCAAGAGATTAATCTATGGTTACGTATTTAATAAAATTAAAAAAAATATTACATCTAGAAGTTTAATTTCTTTTTAGCTGCTTTGATCTGAAGCGAAACCAAAAATCAAAAACATATTAATTTCTTAAAATTTTCATTATAAAATTACGCTGTAATACACAGTCCAGTCACATTAATGTGACCACCTGTCAAAAGCCAGAATAATATATAATATATATATATATATATATATATATATATCTATATAATATTTTTTTTTATTTAATTTATATATAATATTATACGTTGACGGCAAAAAGTAGGTGGTGGTCACATTAATGTGACTGGACTGTGTATATTAACACTTAATAATCTTTTCAAGAATCGATTTACCTAACATGTTGGTAATATAAGGAAATAAAAAAATAACTGTAAAAAAATAGTCAAAAATAAATTGTCAGAAGAATAGTTGGAAAATAAAAATAATTTAAATGAGAAATAGATTTGAATTTATGATATAAATTATAAAAATTACAAAAATCATTATAATTTTTTTTCTCTTAAGATACATTATTTTATTTGGTGTATAGCCAAATATTACGATAACCATAAATTATTTTTAATTAAATAAAAATACAATTTTTCAAATCAATTTAGCTATAAATAAAAATAATTCTGAAAATGTATTGAATAATTATTAAAATTTTTTTGAATATTTTTGAAGCTAAAATAGTAAAAATGTTTGAGTTTTTATGTTCATTTGAAGTACTATTATTCTAAACAAATGAATTTTTACAGAAATATTCTTTGACTTCATTTGGTAAATTCAATTAAAAATCCAAGTAAAATTATGCTTTAATTTTAGCTAGACAAAGCCGAGTCATATCTGCAACCATAATGGTTAATATAAATTTATAATTAAAATTTTTTTTAAAACGAACTTCATAACATATAAAAATGAAATTAATATTGTAAAATAATTGTTCGAAATTTCATTTGGATTGATTGATTCTTGTTCATAGAAGCAAAAAACCAATTAAATTTTTTTCAGAACAAACACACTTTCTTTTTATTAAAATTATAATGTTCTTTATATTTAAAATTACCATACCATTTTATATACAGTTTCATGCAGAGGATTACCTGCAGCTCATGCAGAGGAGACTTCAATTTAATGCACAGGATTTTTAACAATCTCAATCATATTTAGTTCATCCTATATTCGGAAGATGGCAGCACGACCCTCTTTCTAACCAAGCATTCAGCCATGTTTCTACGAATCTTAAAGCTTTTATACAATCCATATGAAAGTTAGCTGAATACAATCTATCTGAAATAATCTATATACATGCTATCAGAAATAAAAATAAATTTAAAGACAATGTTTTTAAAATTACGGAGATATTATATTTGAGGGGTAGGTACTATTTTGCTCTTTTTAGTATTTTTGTTAAAAATAATAATAATAATAAGATGCATCATATGCACACATAAAAACATCTCATTTTAAATTTTAAAATCTATATATTGAAATTAAAATTTTACTATAATGATCCTTTTATAGAAAAATTTGCAATTTTTTTTAAATGCTAAAATTTAAAAACTTATTTTTTATACAAATTAAAAATAAAAAGCAAAAAAAAATCAAAAAAACTAATGAAAACTATTTATAAAATTTAAAAACTTATTTTTAGATGCTATAAAGACCCAGATATTAGTAACATTTATTAAAATGAATAGATTAACCTGGGCTGTTCATGTATTTAGAATGAATGATTTAAATCATTTAAAAAGGCTCACTTTGGCAAAGCCACAAGGACAACCTCTTTTGTCCTGAGGTACGAGAAGGACGACCCAAGTTGCGATGGATAGACGCAGTTGAAAAGATTTTGCTGGACTGAGGTTAAGAATTGAGGACCCTTCCCACCCAGAGGAATGCATGGAAATCTCTTCAAAGGAAAGCCTTGGACCGCTTTGAGTTGTTCTGCTACTGATGATGGGTTTTATAATACTACAAAAACATGTATGGCTCTTTATCTGTTCGTATTGCAAAATTCGTTCTTTTAAATAAAGAAAACAGTAACCGTGAAACCCTGTCAGACCTATTTACATTTTATCCAGTTGACGGAAAGTTCTTGATAAAATTATTACTGAAAGATTATGCTGTCTCCTGGAATGCAAAAATGTTTTCAACAAAAAATTTCAGTTGTTGTGGTATCTGTCATGGAAGGCGGGAAAGGGGGAGGACAGTTTCTGTTGGGAGGGAGCACCCGTAGGTAGAAGTCTGACTTCTGTTCCGTGTCACTGAAGAAGAAGGAGGGTGTCCAGTGTCTTCTGGAAAGAATTTTAGGGAAATTACCCCGCATTTTTGTATCGTATGGGAGAAACCCGGGAAACTCCCACTAGGTAGTCCAATTTACAAGGCAAGATGCTGAACATCACAAACGCCATTGAGCCTCCTCGGTTTTTGAAAAAAAGTATCTACAACAGTGCCAGTGGACTACGCCAGTGGATGTAACCTCCGCCCTAATGCTCTCCAGCGGCGCAACATTGCCACTGAGCCGCGAGTAAGATAAACATTTCAGTTTTGAAAAAAAAAATGTACCCCATATATTATAAATAAATTAACATAGTATAAATAGTACAAATAGTATAGCATAGTATAAATAATAGAGTAGAGTAGAATAGTAATTTGGAATACATTATTAGCCTTTCAGAAAATCATTCAGTACTTCTCTCCGCTCTTGAAAATAAAGTTAGCTGTCTGACTTCTCCTGACATGTCCAATGGCTTTAATTCAGTTAATTGGAAAATAACGAGAGAGAAAATTTATATTCTACGAATTCCTCTCTAATTGAAAACAGAACTTCCTAAGAGACAGAGAAGCTATTTTAGATAACTTTCCCAGAACTTATACCAAAGGAACTCCTCAAAGATCTAGATAAGGAACAAGACAACATATTTTAAGGAATATATTTTCATCAGCAACCTATTGAAAATACACTTTGGTTTAGAAGTTAAGAATCTTGGACTTTGCAAGTGATATAATTAGGACGTTAGAAGTACTTGTCACGTATTGTTTCACGAAAATAACATTCATTCACTGAGAAAAAGTGTATTCACTATAACCTTTAATAAAAGTTAAATGCACATTCTAAATAAAGCATCGCATATTAAATTTAGAAACACAAGAACACCAAAGTATATAATTTAATAAGTGTCTAAAGCCAGATAAACACCTTTAATGGTATTGAAATCACAGTGTAATTCACAGCCTATACTAGACTTATAAGGTCTTCAAGAAGAATGCACTTTCAGGTTCATGGAAAATTTAAATTTTTATTTGCAAATATTATGTATGTATATAGAACTCTATTTACAAAAAATGAAAAATAAGTGCAGTACACTCCAAAGTCGGACATTTTCAAAGATCTCGAGTCTACGACAAATGTAAACATCTAGTCTGCGCCAGGCCAAATCACACGGCGTGATACACAAAAACACAACGGGCTCACTTTGGAAACAGGCAGACACTCAGCCCCTTCAAAGAAAAAGAGAATTCAACACTAATTGTCGACTCGTCGCAAAACTCTCCTTTCTTCACCAAAAACCAATCCGTTAAGAGGGGAGGGGAAAGCTTCTCTCACTTTTCATTGGAGTAGACATTTCTCAGCTCGTGGTCTACCGCCATTCACGATGGAACAACTCCTCGTATAATTCACATTCAATCTGTAGTTATTTCGACCTGGTGAATGTCGCATAGGCATTCGCTAATTTCCTCATTACGCATGACACCAATATCTGCTATCCGATTTGAGTGACAGGCTGTTCTCATTAGTACAAAGTACTAATTGCATGTAATATAACTACCCACAATACAGCTTGTCTGCTGACAAAATTGAGTGATGAGTTATATATGTCAAATAACATGCATTCCTCTCTCATGGGAATGAAATGCCAAAACTCTTCTCGTGAGAAAAAATTGCTACAAAAATAATCTGAATAAGAATAACTAAATGTTTAAATGTAAAAAAAAATTCAATATATATTGTTTTCAGAACTGATTAACAAAAGGTTAACTCAAGTTAAAAACATACCTTTTTTAAAAACTACAAATATAAATATTTAACAACTATAAATAAATATCTTGTTTTACTTATTTATTAATCGAGAAATCATTTCTACTTGCCAATTTGCATAAGAAAATCTTCATCTTAAAAACCGAGCATGATCCTATTAAATAGGAGTATTCAATTAACTGCACTTGGGATGAAAGCAAAAGCTAAATATTCTCACATGCAAAACCACAAAAAAAAAAAAAATGATTTTAAAACATAAAAAATAATTTAATTTTTTTTCTTTAAAGGTGAGGCCAAAAGACTTGTAAAGAAAAAAATCTTAAATAGTTTTCTTGAAGATATTTCGCACGTAAAATATGTTTGTTACTCAAACAAATTATTTTTTTTTCATCTGCTATTTTTTTTTTGCTTTTTTTTTCCCCTGTTTATACTCGGCTGTTCGGGTTTATTTAATTTTTTAAGCTTCTTTTTTTTTCGTATTGAAGATTTTATTCCCTCTAATTATTTTTTGAACGTATTATAATAATTTAAATGTTTTTATAATCCTAGGAAATGCCGAAAATTTCGTTCAAAAGATTCTACGCAAAATACAGGTGATTATAATTAAAACCCCACTTTCAAAATGCTGTAAAATAAAGAACCATCCGTCACAACGAGTTGAAATTTGAACTGGAGATACTTGAAGAAGGGGGAAAAGGTATGGCATCAAAAAGAAGTTCCACCGATTTTTCCCATCCGTTTCGGTATAACCGTGCCGTGGTGAATGGGTTTTCCACTCAAAAGTGTTACAACTGTTGAATGACTTGGAAGTCATTTTTTCCGTCAAAATTCCGAAACAATGAAGCATATTGAACACTACAGTTGGTTTAACGTGCAACTCATGCCAAATGCGTTGTCATTTCGATTCAAATTATCATTGGCAGCCGAATTCACTTTCTTTATGACGTTTACAGCGCCATATATTGATACACTTTGGAACTTTTGTTTGATGCCGTACCGTTTTGATGATTTCTATGAAAATTCGACTTAAAAGGAAAAAAAAAAAACTATTCTACATCTACATTACAAATTGCATAATTTGCAGTTATATATATAATTATTCAAAGATCTTTAACAGCAGTTTTGCAAAAGTGATATTATTGATTTATTTAAAACAGAAAGCCTTTTGTGTAAACTATTCTGGTAACTTTTACTTGTGGGAATAAAGCGAATGCATAGCGATTGGTAGAGGGAGAAGAAAGCCAGATTGCAGAGTGCGATCATCCAATCCAAAAAGGCTCTCTTCCATTGTTTATTTGCAGAGCACTTTATTCATTATCTGGAGGCGTGTGTGATAATTAACTGAATTGTAGGCGCTTTTTGGTGGCCCTACATTATCCTTAATGGAAATAAGAAGAATGGAATATCAATCCTCACTTTAGCTAAAGCGAATAAAGTGCTGCAGGTTACAAAGATCAAAGGAAAGCCTCCTTTAGGCTATCAACATAACTGTAAAACACTTTATTACATTATGGTAATGATTAAAAGTTTATGCGTTACGCTAGTCTATTAAATGTGGTATAAGAATATTAAATCTTTACACCACATTTAAACACATTTAAAATCAGTACACTTTGAAGGCATGAAAGAGACAAAACAATAAAAAACAATAAAAACAAAAAACATTTTTGTACCAGGCTGCGATGGCGGACCACTGTTATACATTTAGAACCACCAATGAGGCACGTATAGCTTAAGGAATGTTATGGACGCGTGTGACATTTCCGCACAAAAAAGAAATAGTCTCCAAATAAACTAAAGTGGCCTGTGGCCAATTGGCTAGCGCTCTGGCTGTTGGTACCATAGGCTCCAGGTTCGAATCGAGGTGGTGGAATGAATGTTTTGTTAGTGATTCGGAATCCACGTTAAACTGTAGGTCCCGGTCTAAAGTGTGCACAAAAGGACTGTAGAGCGACAAGTAAGCCAAACCAAATGAACTAAAAGTTTAATGGAATTGAAAGATTGTCTTAAAATAAACTCTTTCAAAATTCAATGAATTGAAATGGATATGGTCATTGGTAATATTAGGTCCATAGCGATAATATTCATAGGAACAACAGTTAGAGAAAAACATTATGATATTAGATTGATATAGAATTTTAAGAAAGGAGGTGTCGGAATGAATTATTTAGCCCTCGAGTGCACAAGATGATCGTAGAGCGACAAACCAAATCATATTATTTACGGGGAAATTAATTTATAAATAAAATTGAAACTGTAATAGATGTGCAACTTGCAAATAATCTTTAAATTATTTTATAAGAGTTTTAGGATGAAACATTAGTTCATTAGTTTTTAACATATATTTTGCGTAGAATCGTTTGAACGAAATTTTCAGCATTTCCTGGGATTATAAAAACATTTAGATTATTATATACCTTCGAAAAATAATTAGAGAGAATAAAGATTCAATGCGAAAAAAGAAAGCCTTAAAAATTAAATAAACCCCAACAACCGAGTATAAAAGATAGAAAAAAAAGCAGATGCTTAAGGGAAAAAAAAAGAATTTGTTAGAGCAATAAACATATTTTACGTGTGGAATATCTTCAAGAAAACTATTTAATTTTTTTCTTCTTGACCGTAAAATCTTTTGGCCTCACCTTTAAAGAAAAAAAAAAAAATTCAATTATTTTTTATCTTGTAAAATCATTTTTTTTGTGGTTCTGCATGTGTGAATATTTAGCTTTTGCTTTCAGTACAAGTGCAGTAAATTAAATACGCCTATTTAATAGGATAATGCTCAGTTTTCAAGATGAAATTATCTTATATAAATTGGCAAACAGAAATGATTTGCCGATTAATAAAATAAGTAAAACAAGATATTTATTTATAGTTGTTAAATATTTTTTCCAAAGGGTGTATATTTCAGTGAATTTTATAATTGTTAATGAGTGATGAAAACAATATATTGAATATTTTTTTTAGAGTTAAATATTTAGTTATTCTTATTTAGAATATTATTGTAGCCTTTTTTTATCTACGAGAAGAGATGAATGTGTGCTATTTGACAAATATACAATAATCCCGTCACTCAAATTTGACAGCAGACGATCTTTATTGAGGGTAATTATACTATTACATGCAATGAGTGTTTTGTATTCATGAGAACAACCTGTCACTCAAATCGGATAGAAGATATTCGGTATCGTGTATAATGAGGAAATTAGCGAATGTCTGTGTAAAACTTCACTGGTCGAAACAACGAGAGATTGAATATGATATAATTTGAGTTGTTCCATCGTGATGGGTGATAGACCACGAGTTGATCCTAATCCATTAAGTGAGAGAAGCTGACACCCCTTCCTTCTTGACGGATTGTCTTAAAAGTTTTTTTTTTTTCGGTGAAGAAGAGAAAGTTCTTCGACGAGTCAATTGGAAATGTTGTTTTTCGATTTTCCTTTGAAATAGTTAAATAGGCGAGAGGCTTTCTGGAATAATAATCATTCTGAATAGGCCTGTTTTCAAAGTGAGCCCCTTGTGGGTTTCGTGAATCACACCGTGTGATATTTAAGGTCCGTCACATATCAGTGCATTAAATCTGTCGTAAACTGAAGAACTCTGAAAATCTTCGAACTTGGAGTGAACTGCATTTTTGTGTATCTAATTTATATCCTTAACCTTAATTTTTGTAAATAGAGTTCTGTATATATATATATATATATATATATATATATAACGGCTTCAAGAAGAGGGACACTCAGATTCATTTGAAACATTTCAAATTTTATTTAAAAACATAAAAATTTAAAAATAAAATTTGAAATGTTTCAATGAATCTGAGTGTCCCTCTTCTTGAAGCCGTTATAAGTATAGGTCAAGACATCACAAAACAATATATTACATTAAATAATTAACCATACTGATTATAACAATGAAAACCTAGATTTCTTATAGCTTTTGGAAAACTGTCTTTGGGGATTTTTTTTTTTTACTTATATTTACTCATTTAGTTACTTGCAAGTGAATGATTATTATTCTTATTACTTGAATACTTTTCACAAAAATTATAAGATTGGGACTGATTGGGATTTAATTGGCACCAGAATGAGTTCATTAGAGACTTGAATAGCATCCAAATTATAAACAAACAACTCTTCTAATCACCCCAACAACCAGCTCTTCATTTCCATTTCGTCCTTCATTCTGACGTCATCGAGCGCACTCGAGATGCTAAGAAGCGCACTTACTCCCTGTTTCCGAGGCGCCTAATCCCTCCTCCAACAAGACATGACTAATCGCACAAAAGGAAAGAAGTCCCAAAAAAGAACAAAGAACCGCCGAAGAATCGATTTCTCGTATCGAATCCTATTCTTCAAAATCTGAGCAGCACCCCCCCACCCCCATCCCAGCGCCGTTTTTCTTTGCGGAGTAATGGAAATGGGATTCTTGTGGGAATCAGGCACCTCAATCAAATATTCAGACCTTACCCTTTTAAATATTGAACTCGACGCTTCCACACGGTAAGGCTCTCTCCAAATACAAAAAAAAGAAACTGCACTGAAAGTAAAAAGTTTTTGTATTAAGATCGATATTTGTTTTTTTATTACAGAAAATATTATAAAGTGATTTTTTTTTTTCTTGAGCTAGGTCATTAACAGGTGTAAATGTAACGTATTATAAATTAAATGTGATTGTCTTACTGAAGAAAGGCCACTTAGAAATTGATACATTCTTAATAGGATGAACACTAATTAAAATAAACGTACAATATAATACTTATTATTGAGGTATTCCTTAGCTGGACAAGAAAGCAGAAACTGAAAGATGTGTGAGGAAAGATATCTTATCTCATTTTACATGTGTGTTATTGGTCATTATTGAGTGTTAGGACGATTACAAATTTTCATTTGTGTTTGTCAGAGACAAACAAGCGATTTGAAAAATTTTTTCATTTAACCTCTATGTACTAGCATGTGAACCCCTTACCCTGGCTAGAGTCGCTGAGAAGAAAATGTGTTCGATTTGTTTTGTCGCTTTTGCACACTTTAGGCTAATTAGACCAAGATCTACTGTTTAACGTGGATTCAGAAACCACTAACGAATATTTATGCCACCACCAGGAACCTAATGCCTGTGGTACCAAAGACTAGAGTGCTATCCAATTGGCCATCAGGCCGCAACAGTTCGGTTTGAGAACAGGCTCTCCGTCTTGAAATCATCAAAAGGATTCGAGATGACAACCCGCTCTAGCTGTGATTATTTGTGCAAATTAGTACTTGACTTGTGTACTGCCCATGCCTGAAAAATTTTATAATTCTGTGAAGGCTTTCCGAGGGCGTTGTTTTTCCGTATGTCCTTTAACGCATAGGTTTGCTGAATGTTTTTTTTTTTGTGTGCGCAGTGTCACACGCGTCCATAACATTCCTTAAGCTATAAGTGCCTCCTGGGTGGTTCTAAATGTGTAACAGCAGTCCGCCATCGCAACCTGGTACAAAAATGTTGCTTTTGTTTTTTGTTTTATTGTATTGTCTCTTTCATGCCTTCAAAGTGTACTAATTTTAAATGTGTTGTAAAGATTTAATATTTTTATATCACAGGATTCACCACTCTGGCTTTGATATCACATTCTAGCCTATTTACCATCAGGTCGCTTTACTTTATTTGGAGACTATTTTCTCATACTATTATTCTTCGTTAAATGTGTTGTAAAGATTTAATATTTTTATATCACATTTAATAGACTAGGCGTAATGCATAAATATTAATCATTACCATAATGTCATAAAGTGTTTTACGATTATATTGATAGCCTAGAAGGGGGCTTTCCTTTGATCTTTGTAAAAAACCGACAGCACTTTATTTGCCTCAGCTAAAGTGAGGATTGATATTCCATTCTTCTTATTTCCATTAAGGATATGCAGGGCCGCCAAAAAGCGCCTACAATTCAGTTAATTATCGCACACGCCTCCAGATAATGAATAAAGTGCTCTGCAAATAAACAATGGAACGGAGCCTTTGATTGGAGGATCGCACTCTGCAATCTGGCTTTCTTCTCCCTTTACTAATCGCTATGCATTCGCTTTTATTCCCACAAGTAAAAGTTACCAGAATAGTTTACACAAAGGCTTTCTGTTTTAAATAAATCAATAATATGAGTTTTGCATAACTGTTGTTAAAGATCTTTGAATAATTATGTACGTAGCTGCAAATTATGCAATTTGTAATGTAGATATAGAGTAGTTTTTTTTTCCTTTAAGTCGATTTTTTTTTTTCATAGAAATCATCATCAGTAGCATCTGTGGCGCAACAGCCCCATGGTGGCACAGGGCCAGTAGATGTTTTTCCTTTTTACGGGGGGTAGGATTATCAGCACTACGTACAATGCTCTACAGCCTATTAGAGCAAGATCTGTGATTTAAAGTGGATTCCGAACGATTCCAAACATCCATGTCTCCGCCGGAATTCGAACAAGAAACTTGTGGCACCGTGCGTCAGAGCGCTAGTCACTCGGCCATCAGGCTTCCATAAAAGGCTTTATAAAACTTATATATCGGAGGATGGTACTAATTTTGTGGCATGCGTCATTGTTTGAAAGGGCCTGAGTGATTTTTCTCTCAGTCTAAAATGTCTAATAATTCAAGAATATAAGAAATTGACGGCTATTTGCCCTCTTACATTGATGATCTGCCGCAGACCTATAATAGAAGTAAAAGTAAAAAAAAATTAAGCAGGAAACAGAGTGGAACCCAAGATGAAAAAATAGCATTAAAAATATTTTAAGAACGGATAGCAGCAAAATACATTAAATCCATAAAAAAAAAGATATTAAAAATACATCATCTCCGAATTCACTAAATTCATGAGACAGTAAAATCAATCAAAGGATTAGTTGATGTCTTTAAATTTTTGATAGCATATGCATATAAGACAGGCAGGTGTCAGTAATCAAGATATAGAGTGCTGATAAAAAAAATGCAGAAAACGATACAAAATAAGCAATGCGTTTTCTTGTGCTCCAAATATTAAATAATGGAACTGAATTCGTTATATCTACTCACTAAAAAAGAAAAAAAAAAAAATCGAACAATTTGAATTTTATCGAATGTAAATAAACTCTTTAGAGCTAGCTGATTTTAAAAAACAGTAAGAAATGTTTCAATTTACAAATTTATTGACAACATAAATAAAAGTGTGAATAGCATTGCCCATTTAGTTAATTTTCAAGTGAATTGGTTCAAATGAAAGAGCCATTGAATGTTGAAAGCTTACATACAAGACATTTCCATTTCAAATTTGTGATTACCATAAAGAGTGTTATTAACTCTTCATGCACGTACAGCTAGAGAGATGGGATCCTTTTAAGCATTTAAATTTAACAATGTTACAGGATCGTCTGGTAAATGTGTCAACGATAGTTATAAAAAGCAACATATGAGATGAGTGAGTAATGAGATTGTATATAAAATTGTTTGAGTAAAATCTCCGAAAGAAAATTTATGATTATGCAACAGTAATTTTTTCAATGTTATAATTAAACTATTAATATAAAAAAATTAAGTAAATTCCTATTTCGGTCAACAAATAAAAATTTTATTTTAGTTGCTTTTTATTAAATAATTACAATTAATATAAGTATGTATATACATATCACATTATCAAGTGGAAAATAGAAAGCGAATTTTCTTGCAATTTTCCATTTTAATTTCTATATACCCGGGTGTTGGACTATTAATTTTGCTTATTACTATTTATTCGCTTTCTATAAGAGAAATTTTTCTCTCCCATATAATACTAAAATTAATTAATTAAATTTAATTACTGAATTAATGAATTTGAAAAAAACTGTGTGTTAACATCCAGTGTCATCCACTGCAAGTTAAAAAAAAATGTATTTGAACTTGAGCGGATGAATAAAAAGTATTTTATGAACGATTGAAAATTTGAACAAGATATATATAGGGAGAGTGTGAACTAATAGTAAGAATTTAAAAATCATTAAATGTAATAATTTCATAATTTTTCTTTTCAAATAAAAAGGAACAAATTAATATTTTGCTCGAGAATCTTTGTGAAACAATTCCAAAATATGCAAAATAAGCTTAGAAACCCTTTTCTGAGTTCGATGCGAAGACATTTGACATTTGAGGCCGACCTCGAAGACATTTTAGAGCTATTGCAATTTAGAAAATTGCAATGAAGGAAAAAGAATCAGGAAATGCCAACGACAACATTATAAATTGCCTTCTCGTCAAATCAGACGAGTGTGTGTTTTGAAAGTTCGTCGAACTTCGGCAGGGTGTGTCTAAAAATAGATGGGCAATTTGTTAGAATGCATGTTTTTAATAGAAAAGAGTGATTTTGGGGTTATTTATGTATTATCATGTGTGAAAATGATGCTGTCTTGCCTAAAGGTTGGTGGCGTCTCTGAAAAAGGGAAGCTATATAAGTTATTATTTAAAACAGATTAATCTCTTAGCACAACACGAGAAACTTTCATTTCAAAAAATTTTTGTTTCAAATAAACGCTGATTTTCACGTGATTTTATTCATGTGTGTTTTAAAACTGGCATGAAATATACGTTGCTAAATCTAATGATCGACCCATATCAAGTCGCGTGCTCTGTAGTTCATTTTGAATGGTCTAGCTTTCAAAATATAAACAGATTATTGTTTCAATATTCTAAAAAAATAGTGTCTAAGGATCAGTTTATGTTTATAAAAGTTATTTTAAACCAAAGTTATCACACTTCTCCGACTGAATTGTAATGCTTCATGTGTAAAAAAATTTAAACTATTTCATTATCATCATTGGCGCAACAGCCATTGGGGACAAGGCCGTCTGCCAACTGCCAGATTACGAGACGTTTTTCTTTTTATGGGGGGTAGGGTTGTCAGCCCTACGCCCAACAGCCATATTAGATCGATGCTTACTGTTTAAGGGGATTCCGAACCACTACAAACATCCATGGCACCGCTTGCATCCATGACATACACAAGTGGCACAGAGCGCTAGTCACTCGGCCATAAGGCCCTATTTGAACTATTACTTCTTTATAAAGTTTTAGAATTAATTAATGTTATATTCTTGTTGCTACTGAATTTCATAATTCTTGTGGGGATTCTGTATTTTATTTCTCCAAGTTTCTACGCGCCAAATGGAATCGCTAAAATCACAGTATTTTGTAACCGCAGCGGCCATATTGTTGTTTAGGAGGTACTCACAAGGAAAAACGGCAAATAAACAGGCACAACACTAAAGTACAGAATTGTTTTTCTTGTAGTATTCTGACCCATTGCTTCAAAAATTTCTGGGTTTATTGAACACTGGTACATTGGAACTTTGATCCTGCCATGTGTATTCGTCCAGCAAAGTATGTTCCCACAGGATAAATTGTAATTCCTGAATTAATTTCAGTTTTGGAATTTTTTTTATTGCTGTTAGTTGTTTTGTTAAGCTATCGAATGAAATAATTAAATAATGCAATTCCATTAAAAAAATTAACAGAGGAAATGTTTTTTTTTTTTTTTTTTTTATAATTTTAAATTTTTTTAAATGCTTGGATGAATAAAAAGAATTATAAACTATATATGAGGAAAATTTCAGAAATAATAATTTAAATTATTTTACAAAACAAATAAATAATGTTAGATTAACATTAATGGGACCTGGTGGCAGAGTGGCTAGTGCCCTGGCTCTCGATACTACAGGTTTTGGGTTCTCATCCCGGCGGTGTCATGGATATATGTAGTGGTTCGGAAATCCTCTTTAAACCGTAGATCCAGGTCTAATAGGATCGTTGAGCGTTTTAGGGTAGTGTGACTCGCGTCCATAGCCTATCTTCAAGCTGCTCGTGCCTCCTGGGTAGTGCTAAATGAATAACAGTGGGGCATCCCTCGCTTATGGCATAAAGGTTAACAGTCTCTGTATTGCCAGCTGCATTAGCACAACAACAATTTTCAATTAACATTAATGAAAGTGATAGCTGCATCAAAAACACAGTGTCGAAAACAAATCTGGCTGAACTACTCCATTTATAAGCACACCTACATAAATCACGATGTATAAATTTTTTTAGATGCTTCATATATAAAGATTAATATGTTATTCATGATTTTAATTCACATCAGTTATCAATATTTCAAAATATTGATTTTTGGAAAAGAAAAGATCACTTAAAAAGCTTCTCTCAAATATATTGGATATATTTATAAAAACTACTGTTCTTTATAATGGACGACACGGGTTGCATTGTTCCCACAATTTTTATTAAGATAATTTCGTTTGTCAAAAAAGAAAATTATAATAATTCAGTTAATAACGTAATTAATTAAATATTAAAAAAAAAAAAAAAAGTAATCTCGAAAAATATTTCTGCTTTTTTGAAGTGTTTTAAAAATGAAAAACAGTAATTAAAGATTATTTCTAGTCATGGGGAATTTCAAAAGTGGAAAAATGTTTTTTTTTTCAATGGTCACAATACGATTTCAAAATTTAAAAAAAAACCAATGGTATTTAATATCCATGATTGTCCCATTAAATTATTTTAACACAGTAAAGTCTCCAAAATTCTCATCACAGTGATCAGAGGTTGTTTTTAACAAAGGAAACTAATTTATAAATAACCACACAGACTACTTTGTAATGATTTTTAACAATGGAAAATGGCACACAAATAACAATAATGATGACAATAGATTGATTTATAACGTGAGAACGGAATGTTAATGATACAAATAAGAATGATGTTCTCAAAAAATAGGAGGTTAGCCAAAATCTTTTTAATAAGAAAAGAATATAATACATTTTGAAAATTTTGGCAGATTGTAACACGCTTGCAAAGACAGTTGGACTGCTTGTTGGAAGTTTCCCGGATGCTTTAGCGTCTTAATGCATACTCATGTGAGGCAGTTAACGAAATATTGATGAAAAACAATACCCCTGCAGCATTTTTTTCTCACGGAAAGAGTTTTGGCATTTCATTCCCAGGAGAAAGGAATGAATTTATTTGACAAGTGCATAACAACCACTCATCACTCAAATCTGACAGCAGACAAGCAATATTGTGGGTAGTTATATTACACGCAATTAGTGTTTTGAACTAATGAGAACAACCTGTCATTCAAATCTGATAGCAGATATTGGATGCCATGCATAATGAGACTCATAAAATTAGCGAGTGTCTGGGCGAACTTCACAAATCAAAACAACTACGGATTGAATATGAACAATATCATGAGTTGTTCCATCGTGACAGGTGATAGACCACGAGCTCAGAAATGTCGTAGCAGCACTCTTGCCCCATGTGCAGCCATATACATATTTCTAGTAAAATAGCACTTTATTCACCATCTTTGGCGCAGTTTAAAAATTGCCAAATTTGGCGCCTTTTTCAATTCTAGACTAGAAATAAATTGAAAGTATTTGACTCGATGCATTATCGATGAAAAACGTTTTGTCTAAGCTGAGTTCGAAACACACTTTTTGAAATATTTTTTATGATACATCTCGTACATTTGTTCTGAAATTCTATTTGAAAAAAGCACGAGATAAAAACAAAAATTAGAAAATAAACACTTTATGGGTCAATAATATATCAAAGTAGTTCACAATTCCATTTCAGCAGTACAATAAACCCAAGATTCATAAAAATATATTATTTGCTAATTAATATGCTATTTTAACTATCAATGAAAACAAAAGCGAATATGGTCATGCTAATTTAATCATTTTTCTTAAATTGTGTTGTAACTATATGTATGTATGGTTTTAAATTATAAAATTGCAGCATTTCAAATACATTATTTGTTAAATAAATCTGTCGCTTATTATTTGTTAATAATCGAAGTGACGATTTAACAAACAAAACAAAAAGGTGATGTAATTAGGCTTAATATTCTCCGTTTCTTAAACTTTGTAACAGAATTGTTATTATTCGCTTATGTTCTAATGGTAATACGCTAGACCAAAATTAATCCCACGAAAGTGCACGAGGCTGAATTTTTGTTCCAAAACACCTGTTCGAATAGGATCGCATTTTCCTTTTGCAGACGATAATAAATCATGATCTGGTTCCAGTCAGCATTCTTATTGGGCCGGCCGGATGTTATTGATTATTTTGCTGCGTTATTACTTATTTCCGCCGACCAGTAATGGCAACAAAGTGATTCTACGTGCTGTGTTTTTCCATCGTCGTATTAGGCGCAATTTATTGGCGTACGAAAGGAATTGAGCCAGAGGCGGGGGATTATTATTTATGGTGACTAGGCCAGGCTTATTTAGCAATCTTGGGAACGAAGTTGGATGAGCATTGGAGGCAATCATGACCTGAATTTTTATGACTATTGTGCACTTGAAGGAGTTTTATGAAAATAAATGAAATCATTCAATCATCAAGAATAATGTATATATATATATATTATTCTTGATGGCCGCTGATAAATTATATAAAACTTATACTACTGTGTACAAAAAAGTAAGACCCGATTTTCAATTTAAATCTCCCGGGCATATGGTATTTCAATTTTGTTTTTTTTTTTTAGGTTGCTGGTACTGTTCTTGACATCTTGTTGATAAAGATGCATTAGTTGGTTAAAGGTGATTGGTATTAAAAGGTGATGGATAAAGGTGTATTAGTTGGTTAAAGGTGGTTAGTAAAGATGTATTAGTTGGTTAAAGGTGGTTGGTAAAGATGTAATACTGTATTCAAAAAGTAAGACCCATTTTCAATTTAAAATTCCGGGACATAAGGAAGTTCAATGTTTTTTTCTGTTTTAAGTTGCTGGCACCGTCCTTGACATCTATGTGAAATTTTACGTCAAAATATTCATGAGTGTTTGTGTTACGCTTGGCTTTTGTGAGATGCTAAAACTAATTCCGGCGAATTTCGAAATGTCTGAATTCATTAAGCAAAGAACGTGCATTCAATTTTGCTGGCGGAAACGTATAGAATGTTGCAGAAGACATTCGGTGAGCATTCTTATATAGGAAAGAAATGTTTAGTTACAGATAGTGAGTTAGACAGTTAGAGATTTTATAGTTCGTTTCACAAAGACCATAAAACATGAAGCGAACATCACAGTTCCTGATTCATCATCATCCGCTATCATTATCCTAACATGTAACTGAATAACCTTACAGCAGATCAGATTGACGTACATTCGGGCCGTAGTTTGGAGAAGAACCCTAGTCTAAAACTATGGCTAATGAACTACTTGTTTGGCAGATGTTGAAGGAAGATATTAGGTTGTAAACCAAGCAAATTATATAATTTTCAAGCATTGAAACCTATTCATGATCCATCTATTGTCCACAAATCTATAGGAATTAAAAATCAACTCAATTTGGCTACCTTTTGAAATATTTAACAATGACATATAGAAAAAAAAGAGTTGGTATTAGTCTTCAATTGCTTTGACATTATTTATATGGTTTTTCATAGATTTGTAAAGGACCCAGTAGTACATAGCCCAATAGTAATCTGCATAGCTAGAGTATAGGAGGCTTAAGGGCAGTTCTTTTAAGCATCTTGCATTCAATAATCAGATTTACATGGTAGGTTTGGTTTGGTTTGTCGGCCTACGATCCTCTTGTGCACACTGTGGGTTAATTGAACTAGGACCTACAGTTTAACGTAGAGTCCGCACCGCTAACAAACATCCACGCCACCGCCAGGATTCGAACCTGAAAAGCCTGTGGTACCAAAGCCAGAGCGTTAGTCAATTGTCCATCAGGCCACTTGCCTGGTATCTGTCTGTGAGATGTTTGGCATATATAAGTGAATGCACATTGATGCATGAAAAACATTTGTAAAATAAACTTTTACATTTAATCTTTACATTCATGTGTAGCTTATTGTGAGGTATAGATTTTCAAAAATTTAGCAAATTGAACTTAGATAAATCTTTCTCAAAATGATGAACGTCTGAGGGGTATCCAAACTTTTGCCTTTGTTGACCACATTTGAAGAATAGTAAGCCGTGAGCTACAAAAATACTGATAATTTGTCATTATCTACTGAGCAGAAAAGTTAGTAAATAATTTACAATGCAAGGTATTTACCATGACATATAAAGATAAATATGTTATAAACAAATGTAATTTATTTCTGTTCTTATCTAATGAAGGAATTTTGATCATAGAAAAAAAGAAAATAAATATAGATTGATATTTTTCTAAAATAAAAATTTTTTTGAAATTTTTATACAATCAAAAAAAAAAAAAAAACCAGATTTCGATGCTTGAGAGGTTTTGCCAATTTTTTTTTTTGCAACTGAAATATAATTTTTCTAAGGCTTTTATTCTGAGGAAAATCCCTTTAAAATAGAAATTGATTCAGTATTTTGCTATAGATGACATGTGAAAAAAAAAAAGGCGAATGTTCATAGAATGTTCTCTATCAAGCTACGTAAACATCGTTCCCATCTTTTCAAGAGAAACTGAAATGGGAATACATGTGCTGGCGGAAACCTTACATCAGAGATTGAATCGAAGAAACCTTAAAACGCTTTTCATCCTAACTCGACTAGAAAATCGGAGCCTCGTCTTTTCGCAGCTGTTCCAAAAGGAACGAAAAGAACAATCATCCTTTTGCCACGTAGAAAAGCTTTTGGGGAACTCGAATTCAAATTGCAACTCAGAAGAAGAATTTCCTCAATAAAAATTTCACTTGAAGTAGTTCGCAGAAGGAATTGTTAGAAGAATTAAATATTTCAATAATTCAATTTTACTATTTACCGTTAAAAAATGCCGTTAAAAAATTAACTCCTCAATAAAAATTTCAATCCAAGTAGTTCGGCGAAGGAATTGTTAGAACAATTAAAAATTTTAATAAATAAATTTTTCTATCTATCGTTAAAAACCCACCATCATTAAGTTAATTTATTACTTTTTAACTTAGTCAAGATCACGATGCAATTAATATTGTTGGCATGGCAACGATATTTTAAACAATACAAATGCACAGAAATTGAAAATAATTTAAATATAGCAATTAAAAATCGTATTGATTTTAGCAATTACATATTTTACCTGGTGATTAAACAACAGAGCTTATTTTTTAATTTTCAATTCCTTCTAATAGTTCACACTCTCCCTATATATATTTATATATCTTGTTCAAATTTTCAATCGTTCATGAAATACTTTTTATTCATCCACTCAAGATCAAATACATTTTTTTGAACTTGTAGTGGAGGACACTGGATGTTAATACGGTTTTTCAAATATTAATTCATTAATTAAATTTAATTTTAATATAAAATAACTAAAATGAAATTTTTTTCTTTGTTGACCTACAGTACTACTACTTGGTTGTAAGTAGTAATTGACTTACTTGTTTTAAATAATAATGTTAACAATAAAAATAATATTAACACAAAAATAACTATCAATCTAAAAAGTATTTCAGATGTTGAATTAATACAAATTTTTGTGTTCAGAATTTAAAATATTACTGCAACAATGCTACCTCTGAATTCATTAACAATCAGTGAATTACTACAATACTAAAATACTCAGTTTTTTTTTAAAATAAATATTGGAATTATTATAGATAAATTTAAGAAAATTAAATATAATATAAAATTAAGATAAATTTTAAAATGTGAATTTATATAAGATTTAAGAATGTCTCTTTTATAGATATGTTGATATGTTAATATGTTACTTCATTTTCTCGCTAAATAATGTTTTCTACATTTATACAATTGGCGCTGCATTTAAGTGGTTTCACTACTCATTTAAAGAACATAAAAATATATTCTGCGCTTGTATTGTTTTGCATATTAAAAACAAAATGATTAAATGTGCCTTTGTTTTTGTAAAAAAAAATAACATTTTTTAATTCAGTTGCTTTTCGTTAAATTGTGCGTTTCGATTCTTCATACATTAAAGATAAAACAACACAACTGAATGCATTATACACTCATGTCCATAAATTAAGGATAATTCAGAATCACACAGAAATTGAACTCTAAAATAAAAATTTCACCTGTAGAATTATCAGACACATCTTGAAGAAGAATATGCAAATTACAGGATACCACCAGATGGTGCGGATAGTACGTCACAATGACGAGAGTGTAAGAGAGGGGTATATAAGGAATGGTGGCAAAGAAGTAAAATTGTTCACAAGCGCTTTAAAAAGCCTTTCAGTGCAATCACCGTATAGTTATGGCACAAAGGAAGCATTTGGATGATTTTTTACGTGGTAGAATTATCCGACGACTGGAATGTGGACGTACCCAGCTGGAAGCATCCGAGGAACTTGGAATCGCCCAGAGTGTCATCTGCAGGTTTTGGCAACGATTCCAAGATGATGGTAATGTGAGTAGATGTTACAGCACAGGTCGCCCCGTGTTACAACGCCGAATGAGGACCGGTATTTAGAAATTACTGCCAAAAGAAACAGACGGAGCACAGCATCAGACCTGTCTCGTCAGCTCTCTTCAGCTACCGGTACGACAGTTTCAAGGCAGACCGTACAACGCTTAGGGCACATTGGTCTATATGCTCGTAGGCCTGTCAGATGCGTTCCACTACCGCAACTCACTGTCGCCTGCGATTAACCTCACTGTCGCCTGATACTGAGCGCCAGATACCTTTCATATGGAGAGCGCCAGATACCCGTTACCACCAAGAGAACACCATTGAACGACACCGTTACGGTGGTGCAGGATGGTTCGTTTGGGGAGGAATTATTCTTGGTTCCAGAACTGACCTGCATGTTCAAAGTGTAACGATGACAGGCCACATCTATCGGGATGTCATTCTGGAACAACATGTACGTTTGTTTCGGGGCGCCATGGGTGCTGAATTTCTATTTATGGATGACAACGCCCGTAATTAACCGTGCAAACATTGTAGACGAATGCCTTCAATTGGAGGATATCACCCGTATGGATTGGCCAGCGTACTCACCGGACTTGAATCCAATAGAGCATGTGTGGGATATGCTTGGCCGACGAATTGCAGCCCGTCAACCTCCACCCACCTGTCAACCGGAACTTCGGAGGGCATTGCTTGATGAGTGATATAAAAAGGAATGTACCAAAATACGTGTTATAAAAAGAGATCTTCCAAAATGTGTGATATAACAAAGGATTTTATAAAATCCATGATATAACAAGGGATCCAAAAATCCAAATGGGAAAAAGGAAGGATGAATGAATGAGGTGACGAAAATCGTATGGGATCTTCCAAAATGAGTGATATAACAAAGGTATTTTCTAAAATTCATGACATATGGGATTTTCTAAAAAAAATGCATGCCATATCAAGGGATCTTATAAATAAAATGCATTATATAAACAGGGATCTTCCGAAATCCATGACATAACAAGAGATCTGCCAAAATCCATGATATAAAATAAGGACCTTCCAAAATGCGCGATATATGTGCCAGAAGGAATAAATAATAAATAGACTGTCATTGATTTTTAATGGTATTCAATAAGTATTCCGCCACTAAATTTTCAATCCTATCATTCATTTATTTTACCATTATTTTATTTCCTTCTTTCGAACAAACGCAAATACTCATTTGAGGACTGCAAAGATTCTTCCTGCTTACTCGTGATTCATAAGATGAGTAAAAAATCGTTTATTAAGCAATCGGCGTCGTTCAACAACGAATTATCATCTCTTAAATGATGAAAGTAATTTATTTCTTACTGATTTTGTACCTATTCATGTAAACAATTGCATTTCATTGTTATTTAAAGCTAATTCTTGACATTACTTTGTACTCACTTGTGAAGAATTGTAATACAATGCATACTATTTTTAATATTTCGTTGAGGTGTAATGACATTGTTTAGCCAATCAAACAAGTAATATCTTTTAACATCAAAACTGTCATTTTTTAAGAAGAAAAAAAAAAAAAAACTTATAAGTAATCATTATTTAAAATTTCAATTATACAAACTTATTTAAAATTTAATAATAAATTATTTAATTTACAATCAAATTTTTGCCACTGAATTTTTGATATCAGTTTTGGAAAAATTCAATCAGAATAAATTTATATAATTTAGGGGGAAAAATAACGTTGAACATTTTAATTGTGAATAGATATGATTCTAAAAGATTATAGAATAAAATAAAAGATATAACATATGTAATAAAATAAAAAATAGGAAATTTCCTATATTTTGAGATAGTGATTAAACATTTATTCGATAGCCCACGTTTCAAATTTAACATGTATTGTCAAAGTTTTCCCATAATGTGTTTTTTATATCTTGCTTCGTGAAAAAAATATATTTGATTTGAACAGGTATTTAATAAAAGCATAGCTAATAATAAATTAAATATATAGTTTCAATTATTTATAGATTTAATTACTGTAAATAATTAAAATATTATTTTTACTCATTATTTAAATTATGAATTAATATTTCAAAAGTATAAAGATAACAGAAATTTTAAGTAATTATAACTTCATAATATAAAAATGCATAATACATTACTTAATTAAATTACAATTTATTCATGTAATAAAAGTGGTTAATGAAAAATATAAAAAATCTTCTAAAATATATTGTAAACGAAATACTGTCAAATAATCTATAAATTATTAAATCAGTAAATAATAATTTATTATGTAATAAAATGTTTTCCTGAACAATTTTTAAAATAAAGATTTTTAAAGTGTCTCATGTTCCCTCTTTTTTTTTATTTTTTAACGCTCTTAAAATAACAGTTTTCGTTGCTAAAGCTCCATAAATAAATCTGCTTTAAATTAATTTATTAGTATCCATACTGAAAAGTTCTTTTTTTTTTTTTTTGTTACTAAAAGAAGACAAAAATATCCGAGTAAAAGTTTGTAGATTTTTTCTTCCGGTGTTAAGTTATGAATAAAAATTAAACGAAGAATAAGGTAGAAATTTAATTACGTGAATAATGAATTAATTTTTTTCCAGGCATAAAAGTTGTAAGTCTTGTCTCAAATTTTTTGGAAAAATTAAATCTTCATTTTTAAGAACTTGCTATATCTGCGGACACATGTTGGTGATAAATTCAGCTAGAATTACTTATTTTCTCCGTATAAATTAATTTAAACGTGAAAAGGATGTCATGAAAAAGATTGCATTTAATAACAGCGGATTAATGTATTTAATAAAGTAATCTGTATAAAAATGCATCACTTTACTTATATATTTATGTTATACATAATATGAAACTTGTTTTTATTAGATATTATTTTGTCTTTCGTAGAATTAATACAAATAAATAAAATTATTTTGAATCCTAAAATAATTCATTCATTTATTTATGTGTATAAAATGTACCTGTCTGACTCTTTTTGCATTGTTTATAAAAGGTAATTCGCTGTATATACTTATGATATTTCTACAAAAGAAGTTTCTAATAATTAATCATTTTAATTAAATTGTATTAAGAGAATTTCTCTCGAATATGCAAATAATTGTTCATTTTGATCAATTAGATTTGTCATAATAATTTATTCTTTTTTTTTTTATTTAATCAAAAATGCTTTGTTTTCCCTAACCTACATAAACTTCAGAAAGCAAAAGACTAAAATTACATCCGGATTGGCCATATTAGCAACAAGTTTGGCTATATCCGCAGCAATTTTGGTGATCTTTGTAACAAGTTTGGTTATATTCGTTACAAGTTTGGATATTTTTGTAGTAAGTTTGGCGATTATTGAAATAAGTTTGGGGATTATTGATATAAGTTTGGCGATCTTTGTAATAAGTTTGACAATTTTTTTAATAAGTTTGGAGACCTTTGTTATAAGTTTTGGCGATATTGGCCGATTAATATAAAATTTCTTGAAACAGATAGACACCCAATAATAAGTAATAAATATATCCGTTATTCTTTTTTTGTAAGCGACCTATTTTTGTGACGAATTTGTGTGACCTAATTTTGTGACCTGCGGCGAATTTTTTGTGTATTATTTAAATTTTTTTATCGTTCAAGAGTATTCAATTATTTACAGAGTTATTTTAATTATATAAAATAATTCTTATGTTTCGAAATTATTTAAATTATGAGTTGATGTTCAAAAGAACATAAAGATAACAGAACTTTTTAAGTAATTTTCATAATATAAAAAAAAAATGCAATATTACACTACTTAAATGTTTAACAATTTATTCGAGTAATAAAAAGTAGTTAATGAAAAATATAAAAATCTTCGATAATATATTGTAAAACAAATACTGTCAAATAATCTATAAATTATTAAATCAGTTCGTAATAATTTATTACATAATAAAATGTTTTCCTGAACAATTTTTTAAATGATCTTTTAAAGTGTCACATGCTCCCTCTTTATTTTTATTTTTTAACGCTCTTAAAATAACAGTTTTCGTTTCCAAAGCTCCATGAATGAATCTGCTTTAAATTAATTTATTAGTATCCATACTGAAAAGTTCTTTTTTTTTTGCTACTAAAAAAAAAAAAATATCCGAGTAAAAGTTTGTAAATTTTTTTCTCCCGGTGTTAAGTTATGAATAAAAATTAAACGGAGAATAAGGTAGAAATTTAATTACGTGAATAATGAATTAATTTTTTTTCCAGCATAAAAAGTTGTTAGTCTTGTCTCAAATTTTGGAAAAAATTAAATCTTCATTTTTAAGAACTTGCTATATCTGCGGACACATGTTGGTGATAAATTCAGCTAGAATTAATTATTTTCTCCGTATAAATTAATTTAAACGTGAAAAAGGATGTCACGAAAAAAGATTGCATTTAATAACAACGGATTAATGTATTTAATAAAGTAATCTGTATAAAAATGCATCACTTTACTTATATATTTATGTTATACATAATATGAAACTTGTTTTTATTAGATATTATTTTTTTCGTAGAATTAATACAAATAAATAAAATTAATTTTAATCATAAAAATAATTCATTCATTTATTTATGTGTATAAAATGTACCTGTCTGACTCTTTTGCATTGTTTGCAAAAGATAATTCACTGTATATACTTATGATATTTCTACAAAAAAAGTTTCTAATAATTAATCATTTTAATTAAATTTTATTAAGAGAATTTCTCTCGAATATGCAAATAATTGTTCATTTTGATCAATTAGGTTTGTCATAATCTTTTATTCTTTTTTAAATGAAAAATTCTTTGTTTTCCTAACATATGTGCAATTCAGAAAGCAAAAGATTAAAAATGTATCCAGATTGGCTATATTCTTTGTAGTAAGTTTGGCAATACTAGCCGATTAATTAAAAGATTTCAGGGAACGGATAGAAACCTAGTAATTAGAGTTTTTAAAATTAGAAATTTTTAATTTATGAAAAGTGTAACGTATACAGACTTATAACTGCTTCAAGAAGAGGACCACTCTTAGGTTCATGGATCATCATATATATACAGACACTCTATTTACAAAAATGAAAATTAAACGTATAAATCGCAGTTCACTCCCATTTCAGAAATTTTCAGAGTTCTCGAGTCTACAATGAATCTAAAACCTAGACTATGCACACCTTAAATATCACCCGGCGTGATTCACGAAAGCAGAATTGGCCCACTTTGAAAACAGGCAGAAAACTGCTGCCAATTCAGTCAGTTCAGAGAAAAAAAGAAAACACAAACACTACACTTGATCGACTCGTCGCAGAACTCTCCCTTCTTCGCACAAAAAATACTTTTAAGACAATCTGCCAAGAGGGGGTGAGCTTCCCTCATTTCTTATTGGAGCAGACATTTCTCAACTCGTGATCTATCACTAATCACGACGGAACAACTCACGGTATAAATTATATGCAATCAGCAATTGTTTCGACCTGTGAAGACAGCACAAACATTCGTTAATTTCCTGAGTCTCATTATACATGATACCGAGTATCTGCTGTCAGCTTTGAGTGACAGGTTGTCCTCATTAGTACAAAACACTAATAGTATGTAATATAACTAAAATATAATAATAATAATAATAATAATGTTCATTTGATGTCTAATTTGAGTCGTGAGTTAATTATATATTTGTAAAAAAGCGTACAATCTTTGCTCCTGCAAATGAAATACCAAAACTCTTCTATCTAGAAACAATTGCTACGAAAGTCTTTGATAACAACCCTCATTTTTAAAATTGAATACATCAATTGAATTATAACAAGATATTTTACTTGGACTAAACTTTTTCTATAAGAATTATTTTAAGGTAACTTATTTTTCAAATGATAAAAATAAATTTTATTAAACTTTTACTTGCACATTTCTTTATTCCTCCTGTAATATTAATACTACAGGCGAAATTCTACAAGCGAATGCCTATAATTTCGTCCACATTTGTTTTGAATTCCTTTTGCAATACTTTGCAACGATTCCTATTCAATTTTCTACCTTTTCTATTAAGTATAAAATAATCCTATCTGTGTTAAACACTAACTAACTTAACTAAATTAATCCTTCATTGTGCTAGCTCAGTTAATCCTTATTTCAATATTTATTCTAAGATAATATTATTATGTAAGCTTAGTTATGTATTTACTCTTTATATTTTACTTTAAGTTACATATTTACTCTAAGTTTCAATAATAACTCTAAGTTGATACGTTAATACTTAGTTCTGCTTATTTTCATCACCATTTCCATGCTTTAATTTTTAAATTTTAAAAAATATTATCAAATTTAATTAATTTTATGGGTTTCATATGTTTGTCTGTTCATATATTTGTGTTTCATTAGTATGTTTTAGATTTAATTTATTCATGAATATTATAATCATAGAAATATAATAATATATCATGCAAATTCTTTTGATAGAAAATGTATTTTGAAATTACAAACTTTTAATTTGCGTTCATAATTTTCTTTTCGTTTCTGAACAAATTTTATTTAATTTCACAATTTAAAAGTTTTAATTTAATTAAAATCTTAATTAATGATTTTTTCAAATATTTTAATTCTTTTTAATTTTGTAAAATATAGTTCTAAAGAAAAGACCATAGAAAAAAACTGCTAATAGATTTCTTTAAATTTTAAAAGATTCATTATTACTTAAAATAAAATAAATTTATCCAAAGGAATATGTTGATATGCTTTCATTTTTCAATATTACGTTAATAGAGAAATAAAAATATTAAGTTTTTAATTAAGAAAATTTAAATTTTTATTAACTAGTTCAGTTTTACAATAGTATTCTAAATGAAAAAAATTGGTTTGGTCTGTCCCTCTACGGTAATTTTATTTTTCTGTGAACATTTTAGACTAATTAAACTGGGACCTATATTTAATGTGAATTCCTAACCACTCACAAACATCCATGCCACCGCCAGAATTCAAATCTGAAGCCTGCGGTACCAAAGTCCAAAGCGCTAACAACTGGCCATCAGACCGCTGAAAAAATAGGAAATTTGTGCAAAATATAATTCTTAATGCATTAAAATTTTAATATCTTCTTGAGTTTAAAACAATCAATTTTTGAATAACGTATACAATTTTATAAGTTTTAAATCAATTTGTTTAAATATTTATCTTTTATAAAAAAAGTTAATAAATTGACACTTTTTTTAATATAACATATAAAAGTATTAACGAAATATTTTTTAACAATAATGAAAATTTTCCAAAAGGTTTAAGTACTTTTATTATTTGTAATATTTAAAAAAAAAATTATCATTTAGCTAAAAAGTGATAAAATTGAATCTAATGAAATAAAAACATAATATAAAATATGTATAGTAAAAAAGGCATTTTTTAATACGCTTTACGTACTTAAATTGAAAACTTACTATTGTATATTTGAGCAAACATTTTCATCTTTTTATGGATAAAACAAGATTTGGCAACAACTTGCAAGCACGACTATCAATAGAACAACAAATAACTTACGAAGTAAGATAACTGTATAAAACTTCCAAAAATTGCTTTAAAAATGAAATTTAATGCGTTGGTAAAACTAAGGTTTTCAAAATTTGTTTACTCAGGTTTTCATTTTTCGGAATATAAAATTCATAGAATAAATTCTTGAACAGAAAAGTTCGAATAAATAAAAAATGGCGGTAAAAAAAAAGAACAAAGATAAAACGCCAGAGAAGAGTTGAAAAGTCGGGTAAAGGAAAAAAATAGAACATAATAGAAAGAATAAAAAAAGTTTGCAAAAAAAAAAAAAAAAAAAAAACATAAAAGAAAATTCAGTACCTGAAAGAATAAAGGACATTTTCTTGTACGAAGCAAATTTAGAATGAAAAGAAGTGATTTAAAAATAAAACTATGGAGAAAAAAATACCTTTGAATATTGAGTAATGCTTCAAAAAGCATTATTCTTGAAAAATCTTCGAATCTAAATTTTTTTCGGGAATTCTTTCATAATCAAAAATACACTTAAATAAGAGAAACGTTTTTCTAGAGGGTTGTTCAAGTTTTTAAAAAATGGTCGTCGCTGATTCAGTTTATGAAACCCAAGCGAACAAGTTTGTCATATTTTGACAGCAATGAAAATAAAAGATTTCCAGAGTTTTGGATGATTATATTGAAAATAAATATTTTAGCTAAAAGAGATTTTTATTGAAAGACAGATTTTCAAACCTGAGTAAAATAATTCAGGGATATTGAAATTGAATCTTTTTTTTATTCGCATTCAATAAAACATATTGTTTCACACGGATGGCATTTGTTATTTGCTTTTATCCAGAATCGAATATCTAGCTGATTAAAGTTAAATTACTCACTATTTTCTACATGAAAACATCTCGAACCTTTTTTCCTAACACTAAAAACTATTTATTATTTTTAATTGGTATTAATTATTAGTATTGTAATATTTCGACCTATATTAGACCTATAACTGTTTGAGAAGAGGGCACTTTATACAAATTACTTTATACAAAATACTTTATTTAAAAAAGGTTCATTATTACTTAAAATAATAATATAAATTTATCAAAATGAATATGTTAATATGCATTAATTTTTCAATATTCACTCTCATAGAAAAAATAATATTAAATTTTTAATTAAGAAAATTTAAATTCATAGATATAAACCAGTTCAGTTTTACAACAGTTTCCTAAATGAAAAAAATAGGTTTGGTTTGTCGCTTTACGGTCATTTTTTTTTTCATATTTTAAACTAACTAGACTGGGACCTATATTTAATATGGATTCCGAACCACTCACAAACTTCCATGCCACGTCCAGGATTCAAACCTGAAGCTTCTGGTACCAAAGGTCAAAGCGCTAGATAATTGGTCATCTGGCTGAAGAAAAAATAGGAGATTTGTTCAAAATATAACTCCTAATGTAGTAAAATTTTAATATCTTATTGCATTTAAAAATCACTTTTGTGAGAACATATACAATTTTATAAGTTTTAAATCATTTTGTTTAAATATTTAGCTTCTTATGAAAAAAAGCTAATAAATTAATAAATTTGTTAATATAACGTATAAAAGTATTAAGAGGACAATTTTTGAACAATAACTAAATTTATTTAACGTGTTTTCAAAGTAAGATTTAACTACGTTAATTATTTCTTATATTTAATAAAATAATCATATAGCTAAAAAGTGATGAAATTGAATCTAATGAAATTAAAACGTAACATAAAATATTTCTTAAAAATATATAGAGTAAAAAAGGTAGTTTTTTTAGATGAATGCATTTAAACTGAAAACTTACTATTGTATATTTCAACTAGCATTTTCATCGTTTTGTTGATAAAAAAATAAGATTTGACAACAACTTACACGTACGACTATCAATAGAACAACAGATAACTTGCAAAATAAAATAACTGTATAAAACATTCAAAAAATTGTTTTAAAAATGAAATTTATTTTGTTGCTAAAACTAAGGTTTTCAAAATTTGCTTACTCAGGTGTTTATTTTTTGGAATATATAATTCATAGAATAAATTCTCGAAAAGAAAAGTTCATATAAATAAAAAATGGCGGTTAAAAAAAAAAAAGAGCAAAGATGAAATGCCAGAGAAGAGTTGAGAGGTCGTGTAAAGGAAAGGAATAGAACATAATAGAAATAAAAAAATCGTTTGCAAAAAAATCGTTGCCAGAAAATTTCAAAAACATAAAAGAAAATGCAGTATCTGAAAGGATAAAAGAAATTTTCTTCTACGAAGCAAATTTAGAATGAAAAGAAAGAAATGATTTAAAAATAAAACGATGGAAAAAAACTACCTTTGAATATTGAGTATTGCTTCAAAAGCATTATTCTTGAAAATCTTCGAATCTAAATTTTTCGGGAGTTCTTTCATAATCAAAAATACACTTAAACAAGAGAAACGTTTTTCTAGAGGGTTGTTCAAGTTTTGTTTTTAAAAATGGTAGTTACTGATCCAGTTTATGAAACCCTAGCGAACAAGTTTGTCAGATTCGAGAGCAATGAAAATAAAAAATTTCCAGAATTTTGGATGATTAAATTGAAAAAATAAATATTTTAGTTAAAAAGAAATTTTTATTGAAAGACAGATTTCAAAACCCGAGTAAAATATATCAGGCAAATTGAAATTGAATCTACATTAAATCCCCTTGCATTTTTTTATTCATACCGTCGTTTTTTATTCGCGTTCAGTATAGCATATTATTTTACACGATTGGTATTTTTAAATTGTTTTTATTCAGGATCGACTATGTGTATGTTTATTTTAAATTACTCACTACTTTCTACTTAAAAACATCTTGAACCCTTTTTTTCCTAACACTAAAAATTAGTTGTTACTTTTCATTAGTATTAATTATTAGTATTGTAATGTCTCTGCCTAAATTAGACCTATAACTGCTTCAAGAAAAGGGCCTCTTTATACAAAATATTTTTATTTAAAAACGACTCACTATATCTTAAAATAATAACATAAACTTATCAAAATGATTATGTTAATATGCAATAATTTTTCAATATTGCGTTACTAGAGAAATAAAAATATTAAATTTTATTTAAGAAAATTAATATTTATAGATGTTAACTAGTTAAGTGTTACAGCAGTTTTCTAAATGAAGAAAAAAAAAGATTTGGTTTATAGCTCTGCGGTCATTTTTTTGCACTGATTTTAGACTAATTCGACAGGGGCCTATATTTAACGTGGATTCTGAACTACTAACAAACATCCATGCTACAGCCAGGATTCAAATCTGAAGCCTGTGGTACCAATGGTCAGAGCGCTAACCAATTGACCATCAGGTCGTGGAAAAAAATAGGAGATTTTTGCAAAATATTAATTCTTAATGTATTAAAATTTTAATATCTTATATCGTTTACAAAATCACATTTTGTAGAACATAAACAATTTTTAAATCATTTTGTTTAAACATTTATTACCTTATAAAAAGCTAATAAACTCATAAAATTTTTAATGTAGCATATAAAAGTATTAACAAGACAGTTTTTGAACAATAACCAAAATTATATAACGTGTTTTCAAAAGTAAACAGTAAGTAAGCGATTGAACTACGTTAATTATTGGTATTATTTAATAAAATAATCATCTAGCTGAGAAGTGATGAAAATGAATCGAATGAAATTAAAACCTACTGTAAAATATATCGTATATATTTATAGTAAATACATTTATAATGAAAATAAAGCATTTTTTTAATGAATGTATTTAAATGGAAAACTTATTAATGTATATTTCATCTAAAATTTTCATCTTTTATGATAAGAAACAAGATTTTGCAGCAACATGCAAGTACGACTATCAATAGAACAAAAAATAACTTACGAAATAAGATAATTGTATACAAATTGTTTTAAAAACGAAATTTATTTTGCGTTGGTAAACTAAGGTTTTCAGAATTTGATTACATGCAAGTTTTCATTTTTCGGAATATAAAATTCATAGAATAAACTCTTGAACAGAAAAGTTCGAATAAATAAAAAATGGCAGTAGAAAAAAGAACAAAGATAAAAACGCCAGAGAAGAGTTGAGAGGTCGGGTAAAAGGAAAAGAATAGAACATAATAGAAATAAAAAAATAGTTGCCAGAAAAATTTCAAAAACATAAAAGAAAATGCAGCATCTGAAAGAAGAAAAGGAATTTTCTTGTACGAAGCAAATTTAGAATGAAAAGAAATGATTTAAAAATAAAACTATGGAGAAAATAACTGCCTTTGAATATTGAGTAATGCTTCAAAAGGCATTATTCTTGAAAAATCTTCGAATTTAAATTTTTCGGGAGTTCTTTCATAATCAAAAATACACTTAAACAAGAGAAATGTTTTTCTTGAGGGTTGTTCAAGTTTTCAAAAAATGGTAGTCACTGATCCAGTTTACGAAACACAAGCGAACAAGTTTGTCGTATTTTGAGAGAAATGAAAATAAAAAAATTTCCAGAGTTTTGATGATTAAATTGAAAAATAAATATTTTAGTTAAAAGAGATTTTTATAGGAAGGCAGATTTTAAAACCTGTGTAAAATATCTCAGGCAAATTGAAATTGAATCTACGACAAATCTCTTCGCATTTTTTTATCCATTCCTTCTTTTTTTTTATTTGCATTCAATATAGTATATTGTTTTACATGGAAGACATTTGCAATTCTTTTTTTATTTAGCATCAGCTATCTGCTTGTTCAAAATAAATTACTCATTATTTTCTACATGACAACATCTGGGGCAATTTTTTTCCTAACACTAAAAACTAGTTGGTATTTATTATTAGTATTGTAACATCTCGGCCTATCTGATTGAAGAAGAGGGACACTTTATACAAATTACTTTATATAAATATATCAGATATTGGTACTAAGTTGCAATTATTTGCTATTGTTATTGTTGGTATTAAGAGGCTCTCTTAGATGTACAACATTTATTTGTATGTTTATCTATCTATTTCAACATTTATCTGTGTTTAAAGACTTATTTTATCGAAAGTAATTCTGGTTTTCTTTTATGAGAACGAATAAGCGATTTGGCTTCACTCGTGTTTTATTATTTGTTTTGATTATCTTATAATGTTTTAATTATGTATTTTTCTAAGTTCTTAAAACATTTTAGCATCTAACGCTATAGTTTTTTTTATTTTTTTTAAAAACCATTTTAATGTTTAACACTAATTTAAAAACAAATCATGATTAAAGATTGCCTCATAATGCTTCCATCATCATCATCATCATCATTAGCATTGGCGTAACAGCCCTCATGGGTCAAGGCCGTCTGCCTAATGGCAGATTTCAAGACGAGAGATGTTTTCATTTTATGGGGTAGGAATGTCAGTCCTAAGCCCAACGCTCTACAGCCACCTGTGATCTCCAGACATAACTCCTCTTGATTTCTTCCTATGGGGTTATGTCAAATATATGGTCTACTATACACACCTATACGGCCGTCTGACAGTAGGCAAACGGCCTTGGCCCATCATTAGGCTATTGTGCCTTTGAAGAAGATGATCAAAGCCTTATGAGGTAATCTATAACAGTGATTTGTTTTTAAATTAGCGTTAATCATTAAAATGCTTTAAAAAATCAAAACGCAATAGCGTTAAGTTATTAAGTTTAAAAAATACATAATTAAAACATTATAAATAATCAAAACAAATAATAAAAATACGATTAGAAATCTTTTATTCGGTCTCATAAAAAGAAAACCCGAATTACTTCCGATAAATTATCGGGACCTACAGTTTTAAAGTGGATTCTGAACCACTACAAATATCCCAGGTATATCCTGGACTAGAACCTGAAACCTGCAAGAACCGAGCACCAGCTTATTATGTTACTTTAAAAAATGTGCAACAGCAATCTTTGAATCGAACCCGAAGCCTGTGACACCAAGCTCTAGTTCATTTGGCCATCAGGGCCCCTTAATGCTTTTAATAAAACCAACCTTCACCTACGTTTCAAAAAAATCTCCATGTTTAATCATTAAAAAGACAATGGATTTTAAATAAAACTGTTTAACCAAGATGCTATAAAAATTTATTTTGTACCAAGTATTTTTATTTCCTGCCCCGTAGTAACAATTTCTGAATTTCAAAGTGATCAGATATTTCAGGGTAATAATTTTAATTTTAAACCGCGGTGTCTGCTCTCCGCGATTCATAACTCGTGTGAAAATTAATTAATCTCGGGTAAGGTTACAGTGACAAGTACGCTCGACTGAACAGCTTCCGCGAGAAGCATCCCAAAAATCTGGTGTAATTCAATAGAGTAAGTGGACAGACCAGAACACTGCCCCCGATTCTGTGGCATAGATTTACGCAACGTGGCACAATTCACACTATCCCGAATATTATAATAAAGGCGTAACTTGATACTGCTCCTAAAAATAGGATGGGTTATCCTCTCAGATCACTGGGATTGCTTAGTAAGTAAATATTCAACAGAAGGTCATTGGCAGAAAACTTCAGTGTTTTTATAAAGTAATTCGATATGTGTTCGTTAGAACAGATCTTTCCATTTTGTTATCCTATTATTCAATTCCTTCTGTTAGCTCACACTCTCCTTATATATATCTTGTTCAAATTTTCAATCGTTCATAAAATACTTTTTATTCATCCACTCAAGTTCAAATACATTTTTGTTGAACTTGTGGTGGATGACACTGGATGTTGATACAGTTTTTTTCAAATATTAATTCAGTAATTAAATTTAATGAATTAATTTTAGTTTTTCTTAGATTTAAGTTGCATATATCTGCCAATAGAGGGCGCCAGATAAACTTAAAAAAAAAAAATGAATGACAATTATTTATTAAGAACTTTCTGCAATATAGTGGGAAAAAAAGTAGGGAATTGACTTAAAAATTTTTTTTATATTACTTGTTTTTAAATGGACAGAGTAATAATAATGTTTCCAATGCTTAATTAATAATAATGCTCATAATGCTTCAATCATCATCATCATCATCATCATCATCATCATCATTGGCACAATAGACCCATCGTGGGCCCAGGCGGTCTGTCTTCTGGCAGATAACTAGGCGAGATATTTTCATTTTACTGGGGTAGGGTTGTCAGCCCTACGCCCAATCCTCTATAGCCATATTAGACTGGGACCTACGGTTTAAAGTGGATTCCGAACCACTATAAACACCGTTATTGTTTTTGATTCTTTTAAAAATCATTTTAATATTTAAAGCTTATTTAAAAACAAATAATGGTTATAGATTGTCTCATAATGCTTCTATAATTATCATCATCATTGGCTCAACAGCCCCATGGTGAGCCAAGGCCGCCTGCCCACTGGCAGATTTCGAGACAGAGAGATGTCTTTTTAAGGGATAGAGTTGTCAGTCCTACGCTTAATATAACTTGATACCGTTTCTGAATAGCATGCGTTATCCGTTCACATAAGTGGACTTGCTTAGTACATAAATATTCACCAGAAGGTCATTGGCAAAAAATTCAGTGTTTTTATAAAGTAATTCGGAATGTGTTCTTTAGAACATGGCTTTCCATTTTGTTTTAACTATTATTTTTACATCTTTTAAGATTTACTATTTTCAAACCACCTAATAAGCATATTCCCTATTTATTAATTATAATTATAATTTTTTTTATGGAAATCTAATGAGATTATTTTATCAGACATAAATTATATTAAAGTATTATTGATATTTTATTAAAAGGATTCATGTAATAAGATTAATGTAGTATTGCATTTAAATTTGAAAAATTGAAAGTGATGAAATAAATTTGGAAGAATAAATAAAGAGTTTTTGAAAAAAATAGTTGGTCTTATTTTGGCCTGAATGGCCGAGTGGCTAGCGCTCTGGAGCTCGGTACCACTGGTTTTGGGTTCGAATCCCGGCGGTGCCATGGATATTTGTAGTGGTTCGGAACCCACTTTAAACCGTAGGTCCCGGTCCTAATAGGATCGTAGAGTGTTGCGGGGGCATTGCTACTCCGCGTCCGTGGCTTATCTTCAAGTTACACGCGCTCCCTGGGTAGTGCAAAGTGAGTAACATCTTTGCAGCGCTTGCCTTAAGGCATCCAAGACCAAGCTGTTTAAGTGTTTGCCAGCTGCATTAGACAAAAAAATTGGGGGCACAGTAGTATAATACCTAAATATATTTAACTTCACCGTTCCAAGTCAAGATGGTATTCTGTTAATAGATATTTAGTTTAGTAATCTTATTGTATTTTGAGAAGTATACTTCTTTGTTTTGGAAATTTTGCTATTTTCTTCTATTGAATGCACTCTGCCACAGGTTTCGGGTTCGAGTTCCGGTGGTGACATGGATGTTTGTAGTGATTCGAAATCCCACTTTTAAACCTTAGGTCCCGGCCTAATATAGTCGTTGGGAGTAGGGCTGACAATCCTGCCCCGTAAAAGAAAATATTTTTCATTTCAAAATCTGACAGTAGGTTAATGAATATTTTGATGGCTCAAACAGATATTTTACTCTATATTTTGACGGCTCTGGTCCACCACGGGGCTGTTGCCCGATTGATGATGATGTTGAAGGTGTCTGTCGAGATCACATGCAAGCAATCTTTCATATGAGTTTTTGTTCATGTCAGGAGGGGTGTGACGTCATCATAGAGCGTCAACAATGCCTTGTTGTCTTTAGGAATAGTGCATTCAACAACCAGAAACTGTCCTGTTTTTTATTTGTAGAAATACAGTTCAAAGGCTGCTGTTCAGCCCTTGAATGCTCTTTCATTCAAAAATATCATTTACAGATCGTTAACTTTCTTTTCCATTGCCAAGTATGTTTCCTTTAATCATATTCTTTAATTTTTTCTGAACCTCTTCTATTCTTGGTCTTTGTAGTTTTGTTTGTCGCTCAACGATCATTTTATGCACACTTTAGGCTAATTAGACCGGTACCTACAGTTTAAAGTGGATTCCGAACCACTCACCAACATCCATGCCACAGCAGGATTCGAAAGTATAGCCTGCTGTACTAAAGGCCAGACCATAGTCAATTGGTCATCAAGCTTCTGGACTTTTAGAGGTTTATGAACCTATGTATTTGATCTAATGGCTGGACCCAATTGGGGATCAGAAACAGCAGCAACAACATATTCTTTGATTGCCTTACAGTTTTCACAAACATGAGTATATGCTATTTAGAAGTAGGTTAAGACTCCTTTCTCTTTGCATTGTCTGCAAGGTCTTGACGGTTTAAAGCGAAGTACCCTGATGAAAAGGCGTGTCTCTGTTACAAACTATATTATTTTTTATTATTTAAAATACTACAAAGACAGGACCATTTTTTGGTGGATAAATGAAAGGATTTGGTGAATGTTATTAGAAATAAAAATTTTAAAAAAATTTCAACCTTTTAATAAAACATTACTTTTATTTTATTTTCTATAGCCATTTAAGGTTTTAAGCAAACAACATGTTCTATTTTGTAAATCTAAAAATGAACATTTTTGGTTTGTCGATTTAAGGTCATTTTGTTGCACACTGTAGGTTAATTAGAACGGGACCTACAGTTTAACGTGAATTCCGAACCACTCACCATGGCACAGCCAATTGACTATCAAAACAGAAAGGAGTTTATTATAGAGGAGTGTTTATTTTCTAACTTTTTAAAAATACAGTTACACTTGCCAAACATCTATACAATAAAATAACTCTTAATCAATATTGCTTTTCATTTTATTAGTTTAAAATATCAACATTACATGATACCTTTTAGAGATTCTCTGTATTGCAATCTCATTATATAAAAACAGATTATAGATCTAACCAACCTCATAAAAATCTATCAAGTTTCCTTTAATAAAAACACATTTTTTTCCTCAACAGCAGTTTCTCATCGAAAATTCAATTTATTAAACAGAGACATAACAAAAAAAGGGATTTCTTCCATTGATCCTGGGGGAATTCATGTTTCTCACTGTAACCGGCACTCAAGAAACTCAATACAGTAAGTGACGTATAAAGGAATTAGATTTCATTTCACTTCGGCGGCCGTGGGTAAGCCCTTCCCAGCATTCCGCGGGGTTCAGAATGTAACAATTTAAATAGCGAAATTAGAGGGAAAAAAGTTTAATGCGTTAAACAAAATCTGGCTGAGCCAAGGAAAAAGAAAAACTCTTTATGACATCGAACTTTATGTTTTACTCAATTGGATTTAACTCGATAGGATTTATTGGTAATGGGTAAAGTGAATTTAATTAAGATTTCAAACTTCAAAATATATAGTATTAAAGTAACTTCGTGTTTTAAAATTACTGTGTGGCTTTTTGTTAAAAATGGGGAGCTTTTTTCAATTGGGATATGAGCAGCCTAGGGGCCCATCGGCTAGCGCTCTGGCCTTTTTGGTATCACAGGCCTCAGGTTCGAATCCTGGCGGGGGCATGGATGTTGTAGGTGGTTCGAATCCACTTTAAACAGTAGGTCCCGGTCTATTTAGCCCTCGTGTGCACAAGATGACCGTAGAGCGACAAACCAAATTAATTGGGACACATATATATATATATATATATTAGAAAGATACTTTTTAAATGTGTGACTAGTGAAAAAGTAACAATAATAAAAAAAATACCATAATAACTGCCATATGTTTCGCTGCATCTGACTTAAATATTCTAGTTTTTTTAAAATTTGTGCTCCATCTCCGACCTCTCGGTCATGAGTAGACGAGCAGTCCAATACAGTAATTGAAGATAAAAACAATCACTAAAGACATTGAGAATAACACAAAAAAAGGATACAATTAAGAACAGTAGGGCACATGATGAGGTGCTCTCCATGGGCATGCCATAGTCGCAAAAGTGGGGCTGATATCTGCAGCCAGCCCAATAGAATACAGATATACAGTATATACCAGGAGTGCCCCACCCATGACCCGCCATGAATATATTTTTCCAACCCGTGAGATGTATCACACTTTTTACAAAAATTTATTTATTTTATAATGGTCAAAGGAGGAAAACCAATGTATTCAAAAATACATTGTGTGTGGCATCCATCTATTCAAAATGAACTGTCAAAATATAAGAGAAATCAACATTTTAAAAATAATGTTGTGAATATATGATAGATCTTGCCAATTTTATTTACGAGTTCGCATGAATAATTAAATTATATTCTTGCAAACTCACTATTCGCGTGTCTCTTGGAACATCTAGTATAACAGGTTATATAGTATGTTTACTTTAAGCGACCTCCTAGTGATGCGGATGACCATTTAGAAACACACAGTTGATTAATGATAGCAGAGGAACCTGGACTCTTAGTTGAAAATGTTAACGGTTTGGTTAAACTTACTTAGTGAATAGTTTTTTTTTTTTCTAAAATGAATTGATCAAACACAAAACACGCTGAAACATAACGGACGCCAACCTGCAACACCTATTGCGATGTGGAAATACCCAAATCG